>JASDQU010439341.1:30970-49440 GCA_032191745.1 Picea mariana
TTCAAACCTACAGAGTACAGTTTGAATAGCTGAAGATGAAAGAAGATGAATTTGTTGGAAAATACTTTCTGAGAGTTGAAGAATTGGTAAATGCAATGAAAGCACTTGGTGAAAAAATTGAGGAACCTTCTTTAGTTCAGGAAATTTTGAGATGTCTACCAGATAAGTTCAACCCGAAGGTATCTGCTATAGAAGAACTTAATGATCTAAAAACCTTGGAGTTTGATCAACTTTTAGGAACATTGACTGCATATGAAATGAGAATAGTTAAATATAAACCCACCTCCATAGAAGCATCATTTAAGACAGACAAGAATGATGATTTTGAGCCTGATGCAATTGAAGAAAAATTTGTGAAGAGACTAAAGAAGGGATCAGGAAAATACAAAGGTAAATTGCCTTTCAAATGTTTCAATTGTGGTAAGATATGTCATTTTACAAATAGATGTCCTTAGAAAAGAAAGGATCATACATGTGATGATGAGGAGAATCACAAACACATAAATTTCTTTAAAGAGAATAATTTTAAGAAGAAAAGTCTTTGTGTAAACAATGATGATGATCCTTCAGATGATGAAGACAATGATTCTTCTATTGAAGAAAAACTAAATGAATTCATGCTTATGGAAAAAGAGGATTATGATAATAAAAGAACAGGAAGTGATGATAATGAAGAAGAAGTTGTGGTTGATATGGAAAGAGAACTGATCAGTGCATTGGAAGAGATTGATAGACTCAGAATTAAGAAAAAAAAGAAAAAACAATTGTTGATATAGTTCGAGAAAGATAGTAAACAGCCTGTAGAAGACCTTTCCCTGCTAAAAGTGGAATTAGAAGAGGCAAAGAAAATCGAGGACATTCTGAAACAACAGTTGTCAGAAAAGAAGGCAAGATGTAAAGCTCTGGAAGAAGAAGTAGTGAAAACTAGGAAAGAGTTGGAGAAGTTTCAAGCCTTGTATCATCAGAATCTGCCAAGTACCAAAGATTCAGAAGGATTAGACACCATTCTGAATCAGCAAAGGAATCCAAAGTTGAAAACAGGTTTGGGTTATGAAGAAGGATAAAGTAGTGATCATCCAAGTAATATAGAACCTATCAAGTTTGTCAAATCCTCAAACATTGACAACAGTCACTCTCTAGAAACAAAGAAAGAAAATCAGCCACCGAGAAGGAATGAAAGAAAAAGTACTAGAACCGAATCTGTAGATCAGAGAGATTATCGGCATGAAATAAATCGACCTCCTCAAAGAAGACAGACTTTTTCAAGGTACAAAGGCTTTTTCTATAGTTATTGTTTTTTTTTCTCTAATTTTGGTCACAAAGCTATAAACTGTTCTTTAAGATTTAGATATGAACAATCAAGATATTCAATGAATAACCATCTTCCACAACAAATATCGAGACAACCAAGCAACAAACAACCTCAGACTATAAATCATGCGATGGCTAGGAAAAGGATGCAGGTTAAACATAACAATAGTTATGAGCATAACAATCGCTATGATCTTCTATTTAGTGAACCAGAATGTTACATATGTCGTAACTATGGACATAAAGCTGCAGATTGTCGCTTAAGGAATTACAAACCAGATTTGATCCCCACTGCTGAAAATGTTAAGGTTTGGAAGAAGAAACAAGATGACAAGTGTGGACTAGTGTTATCAGCCCAAAGAGAAAATAATCCCTGGTATATTATAGTGGATGTTCCAAACATATGATTAGAGACAAAAGTAAGTTTCTAACTCTAAGTGAAAGCAAATTAGGGAATGTAGCTTTTGGAAATGATGCACCAGAAAAAATAAAAGGTAAAGGAATGGTAAGGTTGAGTAATGGCAAAGGGAAATCTCAAGATGTGTTGTTTGTAGAAGGTCTGAAACATAATCTTCTTAGTGTTAGTCAAGTCTGTGACCAAGGATGTGAAGTCATTTTTACATCTAAAGACTGTAGAATAAAATATGTGAATTCAGGATAGCTAGTTGAAAAATGGATAAGAACAATAAACAATGTCTACATGTTAAAAGAAGAAAAAAAAGAATGCCACTTAAGCAAGTATGATGAAATGTTTCTGGAATAGGAGACTTGGACATCTAAACTTTGACCACTTAATCAAGATCAAAAATCTTAAGGCAGTAAAAGATCTTTCAATAATATCAAAGCCCCAAGATTTTATGTGTAAACCCTGCCAAGTAGGAAAGCTAACCAGGACACAGTTTAAGTCCAAGAGCTCTACTTCAACAGAGAAACCACTCCAACTAGTTCATATGGATTTATGTGGACTATCAAGACAGGAAGGCACAGGGAAAGAAAACTACTTCATGGTAATTATTGATGATTAGTCCAGACTTACTTGGGTTGCCTTTCTCAAGGAAAAAGATGAAGCATTTGAGAAGTTTAAAATATTTAAGGCTTTAACTAAGAATCAAACAGGCAAGAGGTTAAAGGCAGTAAGATCAGACAGAGGAGGAGAATTTATGTAAAGTGATTTCAAGAAATTCTATGATAAGCATGGGATCAAGAGAGAATACACAATCCCAATAACTCCACAACAAAATGGAGTAGTTGAGAGGCAAAACAAAATAGTGAAACAAATGGCCAGGTCAATGATGAATGAGAAGAACATTGGTCAAACATACTAGGTAGAAGAAATACACACATAAGTCCATGTTCTTAACAAAGCCCACCTCAGACCAAAAAGTGACAAGACACCTTATGAACTGTGGTTTGGGAGACCTTCTTCAATCAAACACTTCAAAGTCTTTGGGAGTAAATGTTACATAAAGAATAATGATGAGAACCTTGGAAAATATGATAAAGGTATCTTCTTAGGGTATGCTACAAACAATAGAGAATACATATGCTATAATAAGAGTATGCATAAAATGGTTGACTGTATTAACATAAAAGTTGATGAAGGAATCCTAGCAAGAGAGGTCTAGAGTAGTGAGTCTTCTATAGAGGACATAGCTAAAGATGAAGATGAACAGGTCCAAGAATCAGAAAACGAAGAATCTGAATCAGATGAAGACATAGATACTCAAACAGACTCAATTCAACGAACAACTTCAAATTCCTCCTCCAGAATCACTCAAAATAAGCATTCTGCATGTCAGATAATTGGTGAAAAAGACAAAGGTGTACAAACCAGAAGAAATAAAATAAAAAAACACAAAAAAATAACATATATCTTTCATATCCATGCAGGAACCCAAGAATTTTAATGAAGCTAGCAAAGATGACCATTGGGTTAAATCAATGAATAATGAACTTGATCAGATTGAGAAAAACGATAAGTGGGAGATGGTTCATAGACCTGAAGGTAAAAATATCATTGGTTCCAAATGGATATTTAAGAATAAGTTGAATGAGCAGGGACAAGTTGTCAGGAACAAAGCAAGATTGGTCTGTAAAGGCTATGCTCAAATACAAGGACTGGATTTTTATGAAACATTTACGCCCATGGCAAGATTAGAAGCTATCAGAATATCTCTTGCCTATGCTTGTCATAAAAGGTTTAAAGTCTATCAAATGGATGTCAAGTCATCTTTTCTAAATGGAGATTTAAATGAAGAAGTCTATATGGAAAAACCAGAGGGTTTCAAACTTTCTGATAACCCTGACTTAGTATGCAAGCTGAAGAAAGCTTTATATGGGTTAAAACAAGCTCCTCATGCCTGGTATCACAGACTGGATACGTATCTCAAAGACATAGGGTTCAAGAGAGGAATAATTGACAACAATCTATATATCAAAACAAATGATAATGATTTGCTCATCGTGTTGGTCTATGTAGATGACATCATATTCAGATGTAATAAGGAATCATTGGTACAATGGTTTTCTTCTGCCATGGAGTCTTATTTTGAAATTTCTATGATAGGTGAACTACCATTTTTTCTTGGTCTGCAAATCACTCAAAGGTCTAAAGGGATGTTCATTTCTCAAGAAAAATATCTAAGAGTAATGTTGAAAAGGTTTCAAATGGAAGATTCTAAACCTATGGGAACACCTATGGTTACTGGATGCAAATTAAGCAAGGATGATGACTCGCCTGATGTTGATCAAAGTTCATATAGGTCAATGATAGGCAGTCTGTTGTACATCACAATATCTCATCCAGACATAATGCATATTGTTGGAATGGTAGGAAGATATCAGTCTGCACCTAAACAAAGTCATTTTCTAGCTTTCAAAAGGATATTTAGATATTTGAAAGAAACAATGAATTATGGACTATGGTATCCTAGGAATTAGAATTTACAATTATTAGTCTACTCAGATGTTGATTGGGCTAACTGCATGGATGAAAGGAAAAGCATGAGTGGAGGTGCGTTCGTCTTAGGAGATTCTCTAGTAGCATGGTTGAGTAAAACACAAGGTTCCATTTCTTTATCAACTACAGAGGCAAAATACATTGTTGTTGCTACCTGTTTCACTCAGGTATTATGGATGATTTAGACACTTGCAGACTTGGAGGTAAAATACATTGCACCGATCCCAATTCATTGTGATAACACTAGTGCCATCAGTGTGTCCAAGAATCTTGTATTCCACTCCAAGACCAAGCATATTCCCATAAAATACCATTTTCTGAGAGAGAAGGTCACCAATCAGATTGTTCAAGTCCATTACATTCCAACCACAGAACAAATTGCAGAGATATTTACTAAATCCCTAGCCAAGACACCATTTGAATATCTCCGACAGAAGCTAGGTGTCATCCTGTCTCACACCTAAGTGAGTCCATCCTGTTAGAGGAAGTTTGTGTTGGTTGAATATCTGATACCTCTTAAACATACTGCAACATCTCAGGGGGAGCATGTTTTCTTTGACATTGATGTCAAAGGGGGAGAAAAGGAGTGGTCCTGACTGGATGCTACAGTTGGAGGTTCAAACAGTTAGCGCAGTAGGGTTGCCATCAATGTCAAAGGGGGATATTGTTGGCATGCTTACAAGAAGAGCATGCTTGTCATTGATGGAAAGAACAACAACAATGATGGCATGTCTACAATCAAGAACAGCAACAACGATAGCATACTTACAATTATTGATGGCAAGAACAACAACGATGAAGGTATGGTTACATGAAAGAATAGTAGTGATGTTGGCAGGTTTATAGTTGGGAGACAACAATGGAAAACATGCAATCAAGGAAGATCAACAATGATGATAGCATGGAAAGATCAGAAGCGTAAACTCCATTTTGGAGTTTCGGATACCGGGAAATCAAAGGTCAAAGGAAGAAGTGCTCTAACCTCTCTAACTTGCGATATCTAAAATCGTGAAATAATCCTAGCCGTCGGATCAAGGATAAATTTGGGTCGTCAGATCCAGGAGGTAAATATGGAAAACCACGTCAGAAAAGACAGGTGGAAGACTACGTTAGTATTGATACATGGCACTATCAGACAATGACAAGTGTGAGGTTAATTTGGCATTTCAGGCCATTGGAAATAACAATTATGAGTGACACGTGGCAACCACTCGGGTCACGACACATCATCGAGTGATGCAAGAGTGACCTCACTCTGGGAGTTTTTGCTTCAGGAGTTTTAACTTCATCACTCCCCCTTCGGATACCATGAGTTGAAGGAGTCAAGGTTCAAGACTCTTCATCACAGCAGTCCCGAAATCATGAATTGCGAAACCCTGAAATCCTGAAACAGGCACATCAACCAGAGTTTCATATATTGAGAGTCGGAGGAGTCAAGATTCGAGAATATTCATCACAGGAGTCCTGAAATCATGAACTATGAAACCCCGAAATCCTGAAACAGGGACATCAACCGGAGTTTCGGATACCGAGAGTTGTAGGAGTCAAGATTCAAGACTCTTCATCACAGGAGTCTCGAAATCATGAAATGCGAAACATTGAATTCCTTAACATCAACCGGAGAATCGGATACTAGGAGTTGGAACTGTCGAAACACTTCATCACAGAAATTGTGAAATGCCGAAGTGTCAAAATGCCGAAATATTGAACCGTTGATCTGACTCCATTTCGTAGTTCCGGATACCGGTAGTTGGAAGTGTCGAAACACTTCACCATAGCAATGTCGAAGTGCTGAAATACCGAAATATGAAATTGCGAAAGCGCTTTATGGATAAGCGCTTGGTCACCGCCGGTGGTCATGTTGTCGAAGATCTATAGAGAAGAGCTCGAAGAGACAAGCTCCATTTCAGAGTTTGGGACATGGAGAGTCGAGACCACTCATCAAAGAATACCCAAAATGTGAAAGTGGGAAATACTGTTGGATAAGGCTATGGTCACAGCGAGTGGTCACATCTACAAAAAATGGAGGAAGGAGCTAGTGCAACCAAGTTCCATTTCAGGGATCACGACTTGGAGTCTCGAGACAATTCATCACAGGAATTCTGAAATGTCGAAATGTTGAAATGTCGATGTAGCTGGTGGTCAGGTAAGTGGAAGGAGCTAGCATAGCTAGGTTCCATTTCAAGGTTCACATTGTAACTGCTAGAAACCATTGATGGTTTCTGCCAAAGGACTGGAAGAGACTTCAGGGTGATCGCCAAAGGCACTGAAGAGTCTCAAGGAATCTGCCAGTGGAATGAAGATTGTTCATAAAGGAGATTGAAATATGGAAGAGCGTTGAAGCCTGTAACTATAATAGATAGGATGAGCTCGACTATTTTAGATAAGATGAAGAGGCTCGACTATTGGAGAGGCTAAGGAATATCATCATAACACCCAGTGATGATGGATGCATGGGTTGAACTACCAGAGAAGATGAAGAGTTGCAATGATGATCAGGCAGAGCACTCGACATAGGGAGAGCATGCAGAAGCATGGTGGATATAGCATGCACAAGGTACACAGAGACTATAAGAATGCAGAACAAAGAAGAGATGAGGGTTTTTTTTGTTAGGAGTGATTGAGGTGTGTAGAAGTAGGCAGAGTGTAGCAGCTGAAATGCAGAGAAGAGGAATGGTGCATTGAATGAACATGGTGTATCGAGCATAAAAGGAAAAATAACAGAAAGCGCAAGGCATGGGTGCAGGAAGACAGTGAGGCAGACAGAGAAGAGTAGTGTAGTGGAACAATGATGAGACTGGTAAGCCATTGATGAACATCATATCACTGTAATAAGTTTCAGTAGAAAAAAATTATATTTCAAGGTGGCAGGGTGGTGCAGGGGAGAACATTGGTTCTCTGATATACAGGTCAGTGCCTGTGTAACTGGAAGTTGGTGCTTCCATCCAGTTGGTGCTGGAACTATTAGGGAATTGGTGCTTCCTTCTAGTGGGTGCTAGAGAAACTAGGGAGTTGGCACTTCCTTCTAGTGGGTGCTAGAGAAACCAGGGAGTCGGTGCTTCCTTCTAGTGGGTGCAAGAGAAACCAAGGGAGTTGGTGCTTCCTTCTAGTGGGTTCTAGAGAAACCAGGGAGCTGGTGCTTCCTTCTAGTAGGTGCTAGAGAAAATAGAGAGTTGGTGCTCTTAGCAAGTTGCAGCTTGCAAAACAGAGGTTGTAGCCTCACAATGATTTGGAGCTCATATGTATGATAATGTATAGAATGTAAATATTACTTATCATATAAAGAAGGAGAGGTTTTTACCCTTTATGGGTTTCCTCGAGAAATATCTGTCTCTGTGTATCTCATATGTGTGAATGATGTTGAATGTTCTATTTCTTATCTCCTTGCATTATTGTGATTGTCATTGAGTGCTCTGTAAAGAGTTTAAAATAAGCATAACTGTTTAAGCACGGTAACAATTGATTCACCCCCCCCTCTCAGTTGTCCAACACATTGTTCAAGGGAGAAATCTAGGGATAATAGATTAATATTATTGATCTAATGTTCCACAATCAAGTCCTTAAACCACAACATAGACCCTTTAAAGTGGACATTTGGAATACAAGATGTGGACTATAGTCATGAACCTAAGACCCATCCATGATAATCAGGAAGACCTCATAATGTCACCCATATTCAACTAATTGGATGCCAAAGACTCCCTAGAGAGGACTCATGTCATGGTTTTTAGGTGTTGTCGATGGTGGTTCATGAGCTCGAGAAGGTCTAGTTAAGGCTTTAGGCCATTGTTTCCAACTTGCCATGTTTATGCCTCTACACCCATTTTCAATGTAAACAACCTAATCATGATTCTTATATCTCTCTTAAAGGAAAATTAATTTATGTTATGTTGGTTTGAGGACTTTTTCAAGGCTCTTGATGACAACTTGTTCACCCATCCATGGTATTTTGTGGTGACCTGAGGACTTCTTCATGGTGATTGATCTAGATATGTACAGGTTAAGGGCTTGAGGCTTGTTTCCCTACCACAACGACGTGCAAGGCCATGAGACCCATATCTATATAGTATGAAAAACATATAAAAGGTTATGCTCTAGGTGTTGTTCATGGAACATGAGATTGAGAAGGTTCAATTATGGATTAATTTCTTTACTCCCCCCTTAACCATTTTTAAGTGTTAAGACCCATTTCTAGGGAACAAAACCTACCCATGGAACTTATATCGTACAACTTGGAGGCCTTCATGGAAGCCTTACAAATGATTTATGTGTTGGTTAAGGCCTCTCTACCCATCCTTACTGCAAAAAACCCTTCTAATGGTGTCCTTATCCAACTCTGATGCTAAGGACCCCCTACAGAGGAATTGTGTTGTTTCTAGGTATTGTTCGTGATGAATGAGCCTAAGAAGTGTCATTTAGGGCCCTTGACATTGGATAGACATTAATACTAATTATTGGTTCATGTATGGGTTATTTTCCCATATTTCCACCTAAGTTTCATAATTTTTGTAGTGATAATTACTAAAATAAATTACCCCTTCATAAAAAAATCAAAAAGTAAATATCTATTCTTAATACAATTTAAAAAAACAAATACTAAAATCCTTTAATTATAATAATTATTACTTACTTTTTTATATGTAATCTACTCAATATGAAAATGTAGAAATAACCTTTGATTTCACCCATACGCTTTGAGGCAGAGATAGGGTTTGGTAAGGCGCATTTCTAAATTATTAAGGAAGGTTTTTTTAAAGGGGAAACATAATTTGATTTCACCCATACGCACCATATGCTTTGAGGCCGAGACATGGTTTCCTAATGTGAGACCGACCAGACTGAGACGACCAAAACCATGCAGACCGAGACCAAGATTGAGCAAAGAAGCCCATCCGATACCAAGCACACCAAGGAAACAGAGCAAGGAGACTCTGATACCTATCTCCTGCTTACTCTAATAGAGGGTCGGGTCATCCATCTCCTACTTAATATAATCGACTAGGGCCGGTTCATCCGAGACTGATCATACTGAGAAAGGAGGCGCAAGACTACTATAGAGCTAAAGGAGTTGAGAGAGTGTTGAGGGCCTGTACCCATACGATTTGAGGAGACATGATTTGGTAATGTGGGATTTCTTTAAGGCATCATTGTCGAGGGAAAAGAGGCACGATAGGTACATTTGAGGCCGAGGGAAAGGAGGGAAAGATCAGACCGAGAAAGGAGGCTTGAGTCTGTCGAGGGAAAGGAGGCGTGAGATTGTGGGAAAGAATGGTGAGTATAACCTTTGCACACTCAAATTTTTCACGTATTTGATAATTAATAAAAGGGATCCATGGTGAACCTAGGTTTTGGGCATATGTTTTCATCACTATTCCATCGCATGCAAGCCCTACTTCACCATTCACCATTCCCCAAGTCACAATGGGTTATTTCTTCATCTCCATAAGCCCAATAATTCCAAAGGTAAGTTAGGGAGCTTTGTCCACATGGGATAGTTGGAAATCCCATCCTCCCTAGAATCAAAGAGTGGATGTTAGGGTTTTACACACAATAAATGATATTGATAATACCATCGCTCCACCAAGGTCCTCTCTTATTCCTTCTTTGAGCAAAAAATTAAACCAATCCAACCTCTAGATAAAATATGGAAAACTAGAACATATCTTGGGAGCGAGCCCTATAAGGACTTTATCCATGAAGAGAGGGAGTAATCTAACATTATTATGCCATAACATTTTCCTACCAAAGCATGGACCTCCATCTCATAGATTATATTAACCATAATATCTTTTCCCACCACCAGAGAGACACCTGCCCCCCCATGATTTTACAACCCTTTGTCACTTCCAAGAAGAGTTTCAACCAGAGGTTGGGTCTTGTCCCCCTTGAAGCTCCTTTATATAAAGTTTACCAAAAGATCCCTTTTCCACCTTACTCAAATATAGGTAATGAGAAAAATGAATAATTGTATGAGATGAAGATCTTTGAGAAGGATCAAGAGTAAATCTGCCTAGGGACAGCTTGGGATAGAAATTACTTCCCTCTGTGAATGATTAATGACTTGTACATACTTTGGACAAATAGAAGTCGGTGAACCCTTAGGAGCTCCATATATTCTTGGAATCTGAGACAACATTGTAGAAGAAGTAAAGGTATCCTCCACCATGTCATGCAATCTGTCTCCATCATAGTCCAAAGCCTTAGCCAAGGCACGTGGAGGGAGGGAAAAATATACAATTCTAACATCGTATCTTCAGAGTTATCTACCAACGGTTGATACTCATCAATTTTGTGATTGCCTACACCCAAATGTTAACACAATACCACCTACCTCACTAGATCTGCAAAAACTCTATCCTCCTCTCATAAAACCCTAGTCCCAATGCAACTCGTTAAACCCTTATTATTTAAGTAAATGTATATTTTTTCTTTTATTTCAAAAGATACAAGTGTAGGTAGATTAATTCAAAGAAACGAAGAATGTTTTAAGAACATAGTTGCATTCATGAGTAATATTCTTAGTAACATTGAGATAAATATACAATCATGGAGAAGTAGACATTTGTATTGGTGCAATACTAAAAGCCAATGAATAGGACATTTACATGTATACCTGTGGAGATGAACCTTGAAGACTTGCATCCTCTGGTGTTCACTCCTTGGGAGGGTTATTTTCTTCCTTGAATGTGTGGCCTTGGTTTCTGCTCTCTTCCTCCTCTAGTTTTAGATGGTTTTTGTTGTAGTCATGGCCTTCTTTTAGAAACTAGGGAAAATGCTACAATGAAGGGATCAGAGGAAAAATGGGAGATCAAACAAATTTTATATGAAAAAAATTGATTATGCAAACTATTTTCCAAACTTAACTCTCATGTGAGTTAGGGGTTAAGTCTTTTCCATTTTATTGGGCATGCATCTCCCATTTAGAAAAGAAATCATTACATAAAGTTAAATGAGGAAATACATGGTGCTCCCTGGGCATTCTCATAATAGGAAGATTGAGTTCAAATATTTAAATTTTCTTTTCCATATTGGGAAAATTACACTTCAGTTGAGTTGTGTTACGAACTTCAAAATTCAAAATTTTGTGTAGATGGTCATGCTCCAAGGAAGAGATGCCTCTTATATCATTCTCATTTTTTTGAATATCTTCTTTAAATTAGTTCAAAACATGTGCAACTGGAAAGAAACCTTCTAGAGGACCAAAACAATGAAGTTTACATTGAGATGTGGAGTCTTTAATCAATTCTCATATTTCAATGCAAGCAAGCCACTCCTCCTAGACTTGTTTTTGGGATTCATGTGTGATTCTTCCTTGGTATTTAGTATCATATTCTAGTTCATACAACTCAGTTTTTCTCAACAACTTGATATTATGTTCTTCATTCCCCATGCTCTTCTGGATTTGCTTAATAAACTTCAATTGATCCTTAGCTTTTCCTTCCTTCTCCTTCCAAATTAAGTTTTATTTATATAACATGTTAAAATTCATACTCAATTACTATAGATTGAACACCTTGGAGATAAAATATTTCTTAATTTGGACATCGATTTTTTCCTCCTCCAGTACTTCTTCAATAAAATTGCTTACAAATCCTTGTGAAGTTTGCTAATACTTAATTTTACAGTAATGCAATATGCCTTCCAAGGATTTGAATCTCTTCTACTTACACCCTGGTTTTATCCATGATGGCATGAGATATATCCAACCAAGTTGATATGAAATCACTAAGTCTAGCTCATTTTGTCTCAATCATTCGCTCATTACGGGTACACATGATAGAATTATCCAGGTCTTCTTTCTTCCTTTTCTAGTCTTATTTGACAATGGTATGATTCCTTATGTTGTAGGTAATAATTTATAGGTATACAAACTCTTTGAAAGGATCAAGGGTTGGTTGATCTCCCAATGATATAATTTTTTTAAACACCCTGGAGTGATTACTTGCTCCATAGTAGTTTATTTTCCTTTGTTTGTGCCTAGTTTAGGGATAAGAACATCCTCCATGGTCAAATCTATGAAGCTATTGGGAGAGGGTGTTGTTTTTTTGTGTGTTCATAGTTATGTAGATTTCTCTATTTGTTTTTCTCCATGACTACATTATTGTGTATACCAATAGTAGTGTTTTCTTGATATTTTCCTTGGTCAATTGCTTCATGTTAAGACTTTTCCTCCTCTTTCTTTTTCTTCTCTTCCTTTTCCAACTATTATTATTTTATTTCATTTTCATTTTTCAATATTTGTTCTTCTTTTTGCTTCTTCTCTTATGCTTCAATTAAATGTTTTTCTTCTAAGTCCTTCATATATTTATCTTGAGACTCGGTTGCAATTCTTGTCATTTCTTCTAACAACTTTGCTTCTTCATCTTGTCTTATTCTTATTTCCTTTTATGTATTTTTCCTTAGTTATTCTTCCTACTTCTACCTTTTCTTTTTTTCTACCCTTGCTCTTATATCTACCTATTCTTTTAACCTAGCCTCTTCAACTCTTCTTTTCTCTTTGTGTTCTTCTTTCCTTACCCTTTTATCCTCAACCAACTATTTCCGAATTACCTCCATTTGGTAATTTAACCCTTGCTCTTAGATCTGCCTCTTCTTTTAACCTAGCTTATTCAACTCTTCGTGTTCTTATTTTCTCACCCTTTCATCTTCAACCAACTATATTCTAATTACCTCCATTTGGTAATCTAATATAATACCATAGAAGGAGAAAAAGTATGGATATTTCAACCTAAATCAAACCTCATCCCAATCTTTTGCATATTCAAATGGGATCTCACTCACCCATTGCTCACGATTGTATGGCTAGGTTAGGGAAACCATATCACAATGTTTAGAGACAAGAACAAATGGATGATGTGTCATGAATTAGCCTTGAGGAAACCTATACTCTATCACAACATTAGCTTCATGTCTTGCATGTTTAGGATTTTGCAGGCCCTAGTGTCCTAACTATTTGTATTACAGAATGAAAATTCTCTTCTTATCATCCTTAGATAAAGAACTGTCAATCCATGAAATATAGTTTGGTATGTTATTCCATGCATCATTTTTGAGCTCCCTACCATGGAGAAAAATGAGAGTGGATGTCGTTGTATTCCTCATGTAGGCAAAAATCCGATGCAATATGATTCTAGCAAGTGTCAAGTGTGTAACAAACTTAAGCCATGGAACCCCAGGCCTACCAAGACATCCAAACCTAAAATATTAAGCATAACTCTTCTTATATGGGAGGTGTTAGTACACGAGACATGGATCTTCTTATATGGGAGGTGTTAGTACACAATACATGGCTCTTATTAGTACACGAGACATTTAATCATTAGTCCAGATCATATCCAACTATCATAGACTAGTTGTATCTTTGTGGACTTGATGCATCCTACTATGGAGAAACATGAGAGTGGAAGTGGTTGTATTCCTCATGCAGGCACAAATACGATGCAATATGCTTCTAGCAAGTGTCAAGTGTCTAACAAACTTAAGCCATGGAACCCCAGGCCCACCAAGGAATCCAAACCTAAAATATTATGCATTAGGCTTAAGTCTAGGTACCATGTTTCTAAGAAAGTTATTGCATTGGAAATATTTGAAATGACAAATCTACTCAATTCCTATGGATCTGATATAAATTTTTTATTTAGAACTGTGAATATGATGATGGACTACTAACTAACAACACATGCACATGAAACTGAAGGTACAACCAAACAGGTACCTGTCAGATATTTCTTCGTCGAGTGAGGAAATCTTAGGACAAATAGAGGCCATAAATGCGACTGCATCTAGTAGATATGATAAGAAAACAAGGACCAGAGGTGAAAAAGTCAGAATAAAATTTTGTAGATGCATGAAATTGTTTCTTTCCGAAGGAGAATCATGCTCTTATGATGATGAGAGCGTAGGAGACATAGATGTTCCACTCAGGTATAAGCATCTGGTGAAGCAATGGGTACCTAAGGANCATGGATGGAGTAATTGTAAAATACAATACAGTAACTGAATTGATGGACTATGTTGGACTGTGTTACAATTATAATGATTGGATGCATCTGGTCCAGTACATGCGAAGTATGCAGAGATATGCACTCGCTGCAAATTATATACAACTAATAAACAAGGATAAAAATAAGGGAACAACTATCTATATTAATGGAAGGCCTAAAGCTTCTGACAATATCGCAGGGTTTATAAACAACACATGACCTGGGACAACAAACAAACAACCAAATTGCATATTTGAAGGACATGAAGAGAATCCAGTAGTCTTGTGCGCAATAAAATGGATAGCTCCTAGGTAAGACTTATTAGTGGATTACCATTTGAATTGAATAGACACATTGACTAATAGTGTGCAGGTTCTTATGAAATACCTCTTTAAGAAACCTCTACTTATTGCATTAATTTTTTTTATTATCTTTAACATTGTTGTAAATATTATCGTTAACATTTTTTTTTATCATTAACAATTTCTTAAATATTTGGGGGTTCTATTTATATTATAATGTGGCAGGATGATCGTGGAAAAGGGCCAGCCACTAAACATGTAAATGATTATCAATTTCCACTTTCATTTTATGTTGTTTTTATTATTTGCTTATATAACTTTATTGAAATAACATTGTTATTTCTAAAATTATATGTAGTCAGAAAGTCATGTGGATCATGATTCCGCCGATGAAGAGGGGTTTTATTCTTGCGTTGATTCGATGGTCTCAATAAAAAAAAAATTCATTAAATCTAACAAGGAACTATTTAGCTTGTTAGATCGTCCAGAACAAACTCCAGATGCCAAAGAAAGGATCAACCTCCTTATGTCACAACTTAACACATATAAGGTAATAACCATAATTTATTTTTTTTGTTTAATGCACTCATATGTTCAATTATGATACTTTTTTCTTTAACTTTTACATTATCTCACGAAAAAAAAAAAAAAAATTTATAAAGGAATATTTGGAGCTCGTTCAGCTCGGGGTTGGTAGTAGTGGTGCTACAGAGATGCTACAGAGTCCTAATGCAGGCAGTCATACAGTTGCTAGATCACTATTCACTTCTCCATCTTCAACACCTCATTTAGATAGGAACCATGACATGCACCGAGAGACATCCACACCTCGATAAGAGTCCAGAGAGGGTGGCAGAGATGAGGATCATAGTGATGTGGTTGATATGGATGAATTTCATAGAGCTAGACGTGTGACAAGCATGGGGACCCTTCCGTGCACATTTTTGGTCGACTATAATGGACTTCCATTAAAACAATCAAGACTCCCATGTAGTTTTAATTCATATTTTAATCGTTTAATGTTTTCCTCATAAAGAAATCGTCTAGATTATTAATTTTAAATTAATGATCATATATTTTTGTGTGTAGGAAATGACCTTTTTTATAGGCACGTAGAGAGAAAGGCCTTGTCTATTTTGGGGGCAACCTTATGCATGAGGTGGAATTTCCAGAATTCCAACCTCAAAAAGGAACTTATGGATTATCTTGAAGGCCTCTTTGATATAGACACGTTCAATACAAAAGCGGTCACATCTACAGCCGGTGAATATTTAAAATATACCTAGGATGTTTATAGACGAAGCTTGGCAAGAAATCCTAGGTATGAGAGTCCTCCCTCAACTCCAGAGAGAGAGTGGAAGGCGATCATTGATGATGCAAAAGAGAATATTTTGAGAAAATCAGGAGAAAAAATAATTGGTACACCAAGGTAAATTACAATTTTTTGAATTCAATATTAGCTTTATGTTTCTTTAGATATAAATAAAGTTTGGTTATATATAACATACTCGAAAATTTTGATGATAGGTTGCCTGACACTTCGAAGGCAACCAAAGCAAGGATTGCCAAACATGGCCAACACAAGCTAGGCCTGGGCGTCTACTTGAGGTTACAGTCACGAATCGTAAGTACCCAAATATATTAATAATATTAATTGCATCACCTTACAACTTTAAGGTAATTGTAGCCAAAAACATTAAAAAACCATACCCTTATGCAATGCAAGGTGACGACTTTGGAACTAAAACCACGGAGGAAGACCTCCAACTTGGTTACAAGTACGATTATAAAGTCATGGTTGATTGAAGGAAAAGCATGGGGTAGACCTGAAGATCCAATTTGTTGGATAAGGTAAATAAAAATCAGTCCACATTAACCTTTCGTTACTTATAAAATACGTAAATGTTTGATATCGTCCATAATTTAATGTCTTACTTTGTTTTAATTAGGGAAGCAGAACTATCAACCCTACCATTAGTATTGAACAACATATCGTTGATAGTGAAACATAGCTAGAAGATCATGGTGCTCCCCAGCAGCCCCATCCCAGTGAGGTGCAGCCCCAAGATGTTCCTGTGAATGAGGCCCACGATGGTAAAATGTCTATATATTAGTCATATACTTAATAATTTTGTACTTATAAATTTTGACGTTTCAATGGAAGAGAATGTCATAGATGATCATCCTCGACCTAAAGATCAGGTGAATAGGCCGACAATCATTCCAACGGTGCCAACTAGAGGACCAGGTAAATAATTACATTGCAGAGTTTTTTTTTAATATTAATGAACTACTTCAATGATATTTACCAATTTGCCATATAAATTCAATATTTTTTATTTTTTTAGGTGATGGCCTCTCACAGCAGCATCCACATCGTGGGTACAAGACCAGACATACTCGGTGTGAAAGGACTGAAACAAGATCATCTGCTGAAGAGCACCTAGTAAATGAAGACATGGACATTGATGATTTTCTTAAGCACTGGAAAGAAAAAAAGAAGACTAAAAGAAATTCATTATGTCCTGTAATAATTTTATAAGACAGTTAGATGTACTTTATATAGCTGATTATATACACAAGGCTAGATGTACTTTACAACGATAATTTTATTGGCCACATATGATACATGATGTTGAGAACCACCTCAAATTTTGTGTTGCGATAAATCACCATTTAGGTATGTATGATCCTTTGATTTTGTCCTTTATACCTTAGGAATCTATTAATGTAAGTTTATGGTTTACTAATGGCTAAATTTTAACATGACCGCATATTTTTTGGCTTCAATTGAATCTCTAAAATGGCCATCATGGTTCCTTGTAAGAAGGATACTGCGACCTTTGATGTTGCTTCTTTTTCTTCATTTTTGTTTGTATAATTTGGGATTTCCATCCTCTATAGTTTTAACCCATGACTCTATGACTATTATCCATTTTTGGTATGCCTAGTGGACTATTCTTGACACAACGGCTAATGTCTTCCACAAATTTCCACCCTTAGATTAATGGTCAAATTGAAGTTGTCAATTGAACCTTAGTACACTTGTTTCATAGATATAACCAATTGTGCACCATTATACGTGGGATGAAAATCTAACTTTTATTAAACACCAATAATTGTATACTTCATAGTTCCACTAACCATAGTCCCTTCCATGCTTGCTTTCATTTTCAACCAACTAGTCCTATTGATGTTGCACTTATACCACCATAAAAATCCTCCACTTCAAATATCACAAAAGAATGAGATAGGGCCAATACCTTTATTAAGAAACTTCTTATAATACATGATTAGGTTTACTCTATTTCACAGTGCTCATAGTTAAAATACAAATAGAGACACAATGCACATATAATACCTCATCTTTCCAATATTGTGACCAAGTTTGGCTTTTTTTTTTCTTTTTTTTGTATCTGCGTAATACATTTCCTAGGGAAACCCACCAGGAACTTTCCCTCATTATGAGGATGGTACCCAAGGTAAATTGGATTATGTATAATCATGAATCTTTAGCATATCCTTACAAGAATAAAACCAAGGTGGGGAGGATAACACTCCATCTCACAACCACTCGAGCTAGATCCAATTGACAAAAAACAAGTTTGGATTCAATTGCAAAAGGAAAAGTTTAAAGGTTATCATCGAATGATAAAATCTCTTTAGTATGGTCCTTACTCCATTATAAAGGTAGTATGAAATAGTTTCTTCTAGTTCAACCTTCCACCTTTTTTTGGTATGCATATAGTATTTTATGTTGATCTTCCAAAGACATACTATCCACGCATGCTCAAAGTAGAACTAAAGGTTTTAGGACCAACAAATGTGGACTCGGGCCATATGGTGTCATCCTTTATTGATAAAATTATTTACCACTAGATCAAGTCTATTTGACATAATGATATACCTTTCTTT
>JASDQU010439341.1:57018-77642 GCA_032191745.1 Picea mariana
TGTATGGAAAGTGGCTCTTACATTAATTTGGCCAAAAAGAATCCATTTATATGAAAAGGTTCCCCATTTAGTCCAGAAAGTGGTTTTCAACTTATCTTCTTCCGAGACTAGAAGTTGATTATATCCTGAGAAACCGTTCAGAAATGAGAACATCTTAGATCCAGAAACAAGTTGCAGGAGTTGTTCCATTAGTGGTACATTATAGTTATATTTTTTAGAGGCTTTGTTCATATTTTGGAAATTGACACAGAGGGAGATCTCACCCGACTTCCTTTTTATCGGTACTAGAGTAGCCATCCAAGTAGAATATAGTACCTAAAATATAATCTTGGCATGCAACAAATTTTTAAGTTATTTTTTTAACAAAGTCTCAAGAGACACGTGAAACTTCTACAATATTTGTTGAAAAGGCTTAGCATTGTTCCTAAGAGGTATCATGTGTTGGATGATCCTTGTGTTATAAGTTTTCAGATCTTGATATGACCATGCAAAGATTCTTGATATTATTCAAATCGATTGAGGTAAGTTCTCTTTTTATCGACACATATAGATCTTCCAAGGTTAATTTTTGTGGGACTTTCAACAATTCCTAGATTTATATCTTCATAAGAAATACTGGAAGTCTGTGTTTTCACATTTCGGAGTTCTTGAATTTCTCTTGCAAATCAAACAAGTTTTCTAAGTTGAACACTTCTTTAGGAATTCTGTGAAGCTTAGGTCTTTCAACTATTGTGTATTTATTGACTTCAAAGTCTTAGTGATCCAGGCGGATATCGATGGCCACCCACCTTTTTCGAGTGGCTCAAAATAGTTTTCTGGCAATTTTGGCAATTTACTATTTTTAGCAGTTTTTAACTTTCGGGGCCATTTTGAGGGCCCAAATGAAGGTTTTTCGAGATCGAGGTGCTCAATGATAGACGAAGGCATGATTCACTAGCATATTTGTGCCATTTTTCAACAGTTGTTTCGACRCTATTGAGACGTTATTTCGTTGATATGGCGATGAATCTAGAGTCTCTGAAACGTCGATTTATGTGACGTGGAATTTTCAACGAACTTGATCAAACATCGAAAAAGAGACAATATAGGAAAACAATGTGAAACCATTTTTTTKTCTAAATTACGACACCAACTTTTATAGCAAAAGCAACGCATCAATAGAAGTTGTCGTTTCACATGYGAAGACAACTTTTTGTTGTTTATATAGCTAAATCGTCGCATCAATAGAAGTTGTCGTCACCTATTCCACGACCACTTTTTGTTGTTTATGTAGCTAAACCAACGCATCAATATAATTTTTCGTCGCCTATTCAATGACCACTTTTTATTGTTTATGTAGCTAAACCGATGCATCAACATAAGTTGTCGTCACCTATTCGACAACAACTTTTTGTTGTTTATGTAGCTAAACCAACACATCAATAGAATTTGTCATTGCCTATTCGAAAACAACTTTCTGTTGTTTATATAGAAAAACTATTGCATCAATAGAAATTGTCGTCACGTGGGCGATGACAACTTTTCGTTGTTTGTATAGAAAAACCGTCGCATCAATAAAAGTTGTCATCAGATATGCGACGACCAAAGTTTATATAGAAAAAAAAAAAAATTGGGCATCAATTTTGATATTAATATTAATATTAAATCCCAAAGGGTATTGCATGAACCCCATATTGATTTCACAAAGCCTTGGGACTTCTTTGATGGAGCTTGTCAAGGCTCTCCAAAAATGTGTGGGGATGGAGTCATACTCTTTTTAGATCATTACCACTTCTTCTCCTTAAAATATGGAGCAGGATTGGAAGCAAATAACATGGTTGAATTCTACACCCTCTACATGTTGATGAAGGTGGCACTTGAAAAAAATATTAGGTGTTTGCAAGTTCTTGGAGACTTTAAGTTGTTGATGGATTGGGATAATGGAAAATTCAATATTACATATTTGGTCTTGGAGCCAATCATGGCACTATTCTTGGAGAAAAAATCTATGTTCGAGGAGGCCTCATTTTTCCATATCTACATGGATTTTAATAAAAAATAGGATATGTTGTCAAAATAATCCATCATGCTACAAGGCTCCTTGTGGAATGTGAATACAAGGACAATGCTCTACTAGAAGCTACTCAATTGTCTATGTTTTGATGTTTGGTTGATAGGTCTTGGGGTAGATATAGAATTATGTTTTCTCAGAGGTAAAAGATGATTCTAGTTATGTTAGGTTTTTTCTAGATTGATTTTGTATGGCTATGTACGAATCATATATGGATCTCTTTTGGAGGATGAAATGTATATGTCTAGGTTAGTATCAGGGAAGATGAACTGAGCCAAAAGACTAGATTATGTGTATTTTTATTTCCTACTGATATATCAAATAGAATGCGTTTTTCTTTGGAATATATACCCATAGTTTCAATATGAAACTAAGGAAATTGAATTTCCATCTGTTCAATTGTAAACCATTTTTCCTAATATGGACATTGCTTGGCCCTACTCTAAAGAAAGGTATATAATTATGTCAAATAGACTTGATCTAGTGGTAAATAATTTTATCAATAAAGAATGACACCATATGGCCTGAGTCCACATTTGTTGGTCCTAAAACCTTTGGTTCTACTTTGAGCATGCATGGATAGTATGTCTTTGGAAGATCAACATAAAATACTACATGCATACCAAAAAAAGGTGGAAGGTTGAACTAGAAGAAATTATTTCATACTACCTTTATAATGGAGTAAGGACCATACTAAAGAGATTTTATCGTTCGATGATAACCTTTAAACTTTTCCTTTTGCAATTGAATCCAAACTTGTTTTTTGTCAATTGGATCTAGCTCGAGTGGTTGTGAGATGGAGTGTTATCCTCCCAACCTTGGTTTTATTCTTGTAAGGATATGCTAAAGATTCAATCTTATACATAATCCAATTTACCTTGGGTACCGTCCTGATAATGAGGGAAAGTCCCTGGTGGGTTTCCCTAGGAAATGTATTATGCAAATACAAAAAAAATAAAAATAAAAAGCCAAACTTGGTCACAATATTGGAAAGATGAGGTATTATATGTGCATTGTGTCTCTATTTGTATTTTAACTATGAGAACTATGAAATAGAGTAAACCTACTCATGGATTAGAAGAATTTTCTTAATAAAGGTATTGGCCCTATCTCATTGTTTTGTGATATTTGAAGTGGAGTATTTTTATGGTGGTATAAGCGCAACATCAATAGGACTAGTTGGTTGAAAATGAAAGCAAGCATGGAAGGGACTATGGTTAGTGGAACTATGAAGTATACAATTATTGGCGTTTAATAAAAGTTAGATTTTCATCCCACGTATAATGGTGCACAATTGGTTATATCTATGAAACAAGTGTACTAAGGTTCAATTGACAACTTCAATTTGACCATTAATCTAAGGGTGGAAATTTGTGGAAGACATTAGACGTTGTGTCAAGCATAGTCCACTAGGCATACCAAAAATGGATAATAATCATAGAGTCATGGGTTAAAACTATAGAGGAGGGAAATCCCAAATTATACAAACAAAAATGAAGAAAAAGAAGCAACATCAAAGGTTGTAGTATCTTTCTTACAAGGAACCATGATGGCCATTTTAGAGAGTCAATTGAAGCCAAAAAATATGCGGTCATGTTAAAATTTAGCCATTAGTAAAGCATAAACTTACACTAATAGATTCCTAAGGTATAAAGGACACAATCAAAGGATCATACATACCTAAATGGTGATTTATTGCAACACAAAATTTGAGGTGGTTCTCAACATCATGTATCATATGTGTCCAATAAAATTATCGTTGTAAAGTACATCTAGCCTTGTGTATATAATCAGCTATATAATGTACATCTAACTGTCTTATAAAATTATTACATGACATCATGAATTTATTTTAGTCTTCTTTTTTTCTTTCCAGTGCTTAAGAAAATCATCAATGTCCATGTCTTCATTTACTGGGTGCTCTTCAGCAGATGATCTTGTTTCAATCCTTTCACATCTAGTATGTCTGGTCTTGTACCCACGACGTGGATGCTGATGTGAGAGGCCATCACCTAAAATAATAAAAAATATTGAATTTATATGGCCAATTTGTAAATATCATTGAAGTAGTTCATTAATATTAAAAAAAAAACTCTACAATGTAATTATTTACCTGGTCCTCTAGTCGGCACCGTTGGAATCGTTGTCGGCCTGTTCACCTGATCTTTAGGTCGAGGATGATCATCTATGACATTCTTTTCCATTGAAACGTCAAAATTTATAAGTACAAAATTATTAAGTATATGACTAATATATAGACAGTTTACCATCGTGGGCCTCATTCACAGGAACATCTTGGGGCTGCGCCTCACTGGGATGGGGCTGCTGGGGAGCACCATGATTTTCTAGCTATGTTTCACTAGCAATGATCTGTTGTTCAGTACTAATGGTAGGGTTGATAGTTCTGATTCCCTGATTAAAACAAAGTAAGACATTAAATTATGGACGATATCAAACATTTACGTATTTTATAAGTAACAAAAGGTTAATGTGGACTGATTTTTATTTACCTTATCCAACAAATTGGATCTTCAGGTCTGCCCCATGCTTTTCCTTCAATCAACCATGACTTTATAATCGTACTTGTAACCAAGTTGGAGGTCTTCCTCTGTGGTTCTAGTTCCAAAGTCGTCACCTTGGATTGCATAAGGGTATGGTTTTTTAATGTTTTTGGCTACAGTTACCTTAAAGTTGTAAGGTGATACAATTAATATTATTAAGATATTTGGGTACTTATGATTCATGACTGTAACCTGAAGTAGCCACCCAGGCCTAGCTTGTGTTGGCCATGTTTGGCAATCCTTGCTTTGGTTGCCTTCGAAGTGTCAGGCAACCTATCATCAAAATTTTCGAGTATGTTAAATATAACCAAAATTTTATTTATATTTAAGAAACATAACGCTAGTATTGAATTCAAAAAATTGTAATTTACCTTGGTGTACCAGTTATTTTTTCTCTTGATTTTCTCAAAATATTCTCTTTTGCATCATCAATGATCACCTTCCACTCTCTCTCTGGAGTTGAGGGAGGACTCTCATACCTAGGATTTCTTGCCAACTTTCATCTATAAACATCCTGGGTATATTTTAAATATTCACCAGTTGTAGATGTGACCTCTTTTGTATTGAACGTGTCTACATCAAAGAGGCCTTCAAGATAATCCATAAGTTCCTTTTTGAAGTTGGAATTCTGGAAATTCCACCTCATGCATAAGGTTGCCCCAAAAATAGACAAGGCCTTTTTCTCTACGTGCCTATAAAAAAGGTCATTTCCTACACACAAAAAGATATGATCATTAATTTAAAATTAATAATCTAGATGATTTCTTTATGAGGAAAACATTAAACAATTAAAATATGAATTAAAACTACATGGGAGTCTTGATTGTTTTAATGGAAGTCCATTATCATCGACCAAAAATGTGCACGGAAGGGTCCCCGTGCTTGTCACATGTCTAGCTCTAGGAAATTCATCCATATCAACCACATCACTATGATCCTCATCTTTGCCACCCTCTCTAGACTCTTATTGAGGTGTGGATGTCTCTCGGTGCATGTCATGGCTCCTATCTAAATGAGGTGTGGAAGATGGAGAAGTGAATAATGATCTAGCAGCTATATGACCGCCCGCATTAGGACTTTGTAGTGTATTTGTAGTGCCACTACTACCAACCCTGAGCTGAACAGACTCCAAATATTCCTTTATAATTTTTTTATTTTTTTTCGTGAGATAATGTAAAAGTTAAAGAAAAAAGTATCATAATTGAACATATGACTGCATTAAACAAAAAAAAAAAATTATGGTTATTACCTTATATGTGTTAAGTTGTGACATAAGGAAGTTGATCCTTTCTTTGGTGTCTGGAGTTTGTTCTAGACAATCTAACAAGCTAAATAGTTCCTTGTTAGATTTAATGATTCTTTTTTTATTGAGACCATCGAATCAGCGCAAGAATAAAACCCCTCTTCATCGGTGGAATCATGATCCACTTGACTTGCTGACTACATATAATTTTAGAAAAAACAATGTTATTTCAATAAAGTTATATAAGAAAATAATAAAAACAACGTAAAATGAAAGTGGAAATTGATAATCATTTACATGCTTAGTGGTTGTCCCTTTTCCATGATCATCCTGCCACATTATAATATAATTAGAACCCCCAAATATTTAAAAAATTGTTAATGATAAAAAAAAATGTGAACAATAATATTTACAACAATGTTAAAGATAATAAAAAAAATTAATGCAATAAGTAGAGGTTTCTTAAAGAGGTATTGCATAAGAACCTGCACACTATTAGTCAATGTGTCTATTCAATTATAATGGTAATCCACTAATAAGTCTTACCTGGGAGCTATCTTTTTTATTGCGCACAAGACTACTCGATTCTCTTCACGTCCCTCAAATATGCAATTTGGTTGTTTGTTTGTTGTCCCAGGTCATGTGTTCTTTATAAACCCTGCGATATTGTCGGAAGCTTTAGGCCTTCCATCAATATAGATAGTTGTTCCCTTATTTTTATCCTTGTTTATTAGTTGTATATAATTTGCAACGAGTGCATATCTCTACATACTTTGCATGTACTGGACTAGATGCATTCAATCATTATAATTGTAACATAGTCTAACATAGTCCATCAATTTAGTTACTGTATTTTATTTTACAATTACTCCATCCATGGAAAATATCCCCAAGCCATGCAGAGAGGATGGTGCAATGCGATATGTCCTATTGTTGACAACGAAGTCAACATCTATAGGAGGTAGTTCCTTAGGTACCCATTACTTCACCAGATGCTTATACCTGAGTGGAACATCTATGTCTCCTATGCTCTCATCATCATAAGAGCATGATCTTCCTTCGGAAAGAAACAATTTCATGCGTCTACAAAATTTTATTCTGACTTTTTCACCTCTGGTCCTTGTTTTCTTATCATATCTACTAGATGCAGTCACATTTTTGGCCTCTATTTGTCCTAAGATTTCCTCACTCGACGAAGAAATATCTGACAGGTACCTGTTTAGTTGTACCTTCAGTTTCATGTGCATGTGTTGTTAGTTAGTAGTCCATCATCATATTCACAGTTCTAAATAAAAAATTTATATCAGATCCATAGGAATTGAGTAGATATGTCATTTCAAATATTTCCAATGCAAGAACTTTCTTAGAAACATGGTACCTAGACTTAAGCCTAATGCATAATATTTTAGGTTTGGATTCCTTGGTGGGCTTGGGGTTCCATGGCTTAAGTTTGTTAGACACTTGACACTTGCTAGAAGCATATTGCATCATATTTGTGCCTGCATGAGGAATACAACCACATCCACTCTCATGTTTCTCCATAGAAGGATGCATCAAGTCCACAAAGGTGTGACTAGTCTATGATAGTTGGATATGATGTGGACTAATGATTAAATGTCTCGTGTACTAATAAGAGCCACGTATTGTGTACTAACACCTCCCATATAAGAAGATCCATGTCTCGTGTACTAACACCTCCCATATAAGAAGAGCTATGCATAATATTTTAGGTTTGGTTGTCTTGGTAGGCCTGGGGTTCCATGGCTTAAGTTTATTACACACTTAACACTTGCTAGAAGCATATTGCATCAGATTTTTGCCTACATGAGGAATACAACGACATCCACTCTCATTTTTCTCCATGGTAGGGAGCTTAAAAATGCTGCATGGAATAACATACCAAACTATATTTCATGGATTGACAGTTCTTTATCTAAGGATGATAAGAAGAGAATTTTCATTCCATAAGACAATTAGTTAGGACACTAGGGCCTGCAAAATCCTAAACATGCAATACATGAAGCTAATGTTGTGATAGAGTATATGTTTCCTCAAGGCTAATTCATGACACATCATCCATTTTTTCTTGTCTCTAAACATTGTGATATGGTTTCCCTAACCTAGCCATACAATCGTGAGCAATGGGTGAGTGAGATCCCATTTGAATATGAAAAATATTGGGATGAGGTTTTATTTAGGTTGAAATATCCATACTTTTTCTCCTTCTATTGTATTATATTAGATTACCAAATGGAGGTAATTAGAATATAGTTGGTTGAATATGAAAGGGTGAGAAAATAAGAACAAGAAGAGTTGAATAAGCTAGGTTAAAAGAAGAGGTAGAGCTAAGAGCAAGGGTCAAATTACCRAATGGAGGTAATTAGGAAATAGTTGGTTGAGGCTAAAAGGGTAAGGAAAGAAGAACACAAAGAGAAAAGAAGAGTTGAAGAGGCTAGGTTAAAAGAATAGGTAGATATAAGAGCAAGGGTAGAACAAAAGAAAAGGTACAAGTAGGAAGAATAACTAAGGAAAAATACATAAAAGGAAATAAGAATAAGACAAGATGAAGAAGCAAAGTTGTTAGAAGAAATGACAAGAATTGCAACCGAGTCTCAAGATAAAGATATGAAGGACTTAGAATAAAAACATTTAATTGAAGCATAAGAGAAGAAGCAAAAAGAAGAACAAATATTGAAAAATGAAAATGAAATAAAATAATAATAGTAGGAAAAGGAAGAGAAGAAAAAGAAAGAGGAGGAAAAGTCTTAACATGAAGCAATTGACCAAGGAAAATATCAAGAAAACACTACTACTGGTATACACAATAATGTAGTCATAGAGAAAAACAAATACAGAAATCTACATAACTATGAACACACAAAAAAACAACACCCTCTCCCAATAGCTTCATAGATTTGACCATGGAAGATGTTCTTATCCCTAAACTAGGCACAAACAAAGGAAAAGAAACTACTATGGAGCAAGTAATCACTCCAGGGTGTTTAAAGAAATTATATCATTGGGAGATCAACCAACCCTTGATCCTTTCAAAGAGTTTGTATACCTATAAATTATTACCGACAACATAAGGAATCATACCATTGTCAAATAAGACTAGAAAAGGAAGAAAGCGGACCTGGATAATTCTATCATGTGTACCCGTAATGAGCGAATGATTGATACAAAATGAGCTAGACTTAGTGATTTCATATCAACTTGGTTGGATATATCTCATGCCATCATGGATAAAACCAGGGTGTAAGTAGAAGAGATTCAAATCCTTGGAAGGCATATTGCATTACTATAAAATTAAGTATTAGAAAACTTCACAAGGATTTGTAAGCAATTTTATTGAAGAAGCACTCGAGGAGGAAAAAATCGATGTCCAAATTAAGAAATATTTTATCTCCAAGGTGTTCAATCTATAGTAATTTAGTATTAATTTTAACATATTATATAAATAAAACTTAATTTGGAAGGAGAAGGAAGGAAAAGATAAGGATCAATTGAAGTTTATTAAGCAAATCCAAAAGAGCATGGGGAATGAAGAACATAATATCAAATTGTTGATAAAAACTGAGTTGTATGAACTAGAATATGATACTAAATACCAAGGAAGAATCACACATGAATCCCAAAAACAAGTCTAGGAGGAGTGGCTTGCTTGCATTGAAATATGAGAATTTATTGAACACTCCACATCTCAATGTAAAGTTCATTGTTTTGGTCCTCTAGAAGGTTTCCTTCCAGTGGCACATGTTTTGAACTAATTTAAAGAAGATATTCAAAAAAATGAGAATGATATAAGAGGCATCTCTTCCTTGGAGCATGACCATCTACACAAAATTTTGAATTCTGAAGTTCGTAACACAACTCAACTGAAGTGTACTTTTCCCAATATGGAAAAGAAAATTTAAATATTTGAACTCAATCTTCCTATTATGAGAATGCCTAGGGAGCACCATGTATTTCCTCATTTAACTTTATGTAATGATTTCTTTTCTAAATGGGAGATGCATGACCAATAAAATGGAAAAGACTTAACCCCTAACTCACATGAGAGTTAAGTTTGGAAAATAGTTTGCATAATCAATTTTTTTCATATAAAATTTGTTTGATCTCCCATTTTTTCTCTGATCCCTTCATTGTAGCATTTTCCCTAGTTTCTAAAAGGAGCCCATGACTACAACAAAAACCATCTAAAACTAGAGGAGGAAGAGAGCAGAAACCAAGGCCACACATTCAAGGAAGAAAATAACCCTCCCAAGGAGTGAACACCAGAGGATGCAAGTCTTCAAGGTTCATCTCCACAGGTATACATGTAAATGTCCTATTCATTGGCTTTTAGTATTGCACCAATACAAATGTCTACTTCTCCATGATTGTATATTTATCTCAATGTTACGAAGAATATTACTCATGAATGCAACTATGTGCTTAAAACATTCTTTGTTTCTTTGAATTAATCTGCCTACACTTGTATCTTTTGAAATAAAAGAGAAAATATACATTTACTTAAATAAGAAGGGTTTAACGAGTTGCAATGGGACTAGGGTTTTATGAGAGGAGGATAGAGTTTCTGCAGATCTAGTGAGGTAGGTGGTATTGTGTTAACATTTGGGTGTCGGCAATCACAAAATTGATGAGTATCTACCGTTGGTAGATAACTTTGAAGATACGGTGTCAGAATTGTATATTTTTCCCTCCCTCCACGTGCCTCGGCTAAGGTTTTGGACTATGATGGAGAAAGATTGCATGACATGGTGGAGGATCCCTTTACTTCTTCTACAATGTTGTCTCAGATTCCAAGAATATATGGAGCTCCTAAGGGTTCACCAACTTCTGTTTGTCCAAAGGATGTACAAGTCATTAATCATTTGCAGAGGGAAGTAATTTCTATCCCAAGTCGTCCCTAGGCAGATTTACTCTTGATCCTTCTCAAAGATCTTCATCTCATATAATTATTCATTTTTCTCATTACCTATATTTGAGTAAGGTGGAAAAGGGATCTTTTGGTAAACTTTATATAAAGGAGCTTCAAGGGGGACAAGACCCAACCTCTGGTAGAAACTCTTCTTGGAAGTGACAAAGGGTTGTAAAATCATGGGGGGGGAGGTGTCTCTCTGGTGGTGGGAAAAGATATTATGGTTAATAAAATCTATGAGATGGAGGTCCATGATTTGGTAGGAAAATGTTATGGAATAATAATGTTAGATGACTCCCTCTCTTCATGGATAAAGTCCTTATAGGGCTCGCTCCCAGGATATGTTCTAGTTTTCCATATTTTATCTAGAGGTTGGATTGGTTTAATTTTTTTCTCAAAGGAGGAATAAGAGAAGACCTTGGTGGAGCGATGGTATTATCACTATCATTTATTGTGTGTAAAACCCTAACATCCACTCTTTGATTCTAGGGAGGATGGGATTTCCAACTATCCCATGTGGACAAAGCTCCCTAACTTAGCTTTGGAATTATTGGGCTTATGGAGATGAAGAAATAACCCATTGCGACTTTGCGAATGGTGAATGGTGAAGTAGGGCTTGTATGCGATGCAATAGTGCTGAAAAAATATGCCCAAAACCTAGGTTCACCATGGATCCATTTTATTAATTATCAAATACATGAAAAGTTTGAGTGTGCAAAGGTTATACTCACCATTCTTTCCCACAATCTCGTGCCTCCTTTCCCTCGATAGACTCAAGCCTCCTTTCTTTGTCTGATCTTTCCCTCCTTTCCCTCGGCCTCAAATGTACCTCTCGTGCCTCTTTTCCCTCGACAATCATGCCTTAAAGAAAGCCCACATTACCAAATCATGTCTCCTCAAATTGTATGGGTACAGGCCCTCGACACTCTCGCGACTCCTTTACCTTGATAGTAGTCTTGCGCCTCCTTTCTTAGTATGATTAGTCTCAGATGAACCGGCCCTAGTTGATTAGAGTAAGCAGGATATGGATGACCTGACCCTCTATTAGAGTAAGCAGGAGATATGTAGCAGAGTCTCCTTGCTCTGTTTKCTTGGTGTGCTTGCTATCGAATGGTCTTCTTTGCTCAATCTTGGTCTCAGTCTGCATGGTTTCGGTCGTCTTAGTCTGGTTAGTCTCACATTATGAAACCATGTCTCTGCCTCAAARCGTATGGTGCGTATGGGTGAAATCAAATTATGTTTCCCCCTTAAAAAAACTTGCCTTAATAATTTAGAAATGAACCTTACCAAACCCTATCTCTGCCTCAAAGCGTATGGGTGAAATCAAAAGTTATTTCTACATTTTCATATTGAGTAGATTACATATAAAAAAGTAAGCAATAATTATTATAATTAAAGGATTCTAGTATTTGTTTTTTTAAATTGTATTAAAAATAGATATTTACTTTTTGATTTTTTTATGAAGGGGTAATTTATTTTAGTAATTATCACTACAAAAATTATGAAACTTAGGTGGAAATATGGGAAAACAACCCATACATGAACCAATAATTAGTATTAATGTCTAACCAATGTCAAGGGCCCTAAATGACACTTCTTAGGCTCATTCATCATGAACAATACCTAGAAACAACACAATTCCTCTCTAGGGGGTCCTTAGCATCAGAGTTGGATAAGGACACCATTAGAAGGGTTTTTTGGAGTAAGGATGGGTAGAGAGGCCTTAACCAACACATAACTCATTTGTAAGGCTTCCCTGAAGGCCTCCAAGTTGTACGATATAGGTTCCACGCGTAGGTTTTATTCCCTAGAAATGGGTCTTAACACTTAAAAATGGTTAAGGGGGGGGTTAGGGAATTTATCCATAATTGAACCTTCTCAACCTCATGTGCCATGAACAACACCTAGAGCATCACCTTTTATATGTTTTGTATACTATATAAATATGGGTCTCATGGCCTTGAACATGGTTATGGTAGGGAAACAAGCCTCAAGCCCTTAACCTGTACATATCTAGATCAATCACCATGAAGAAGTCCTCAGGTCACCACAAAATACCATGGATGGGTGAACAAGTTGCCATCAAGAGCCTTGAAAAAGTCCTCAAACCAACATAACATAAATTAATTTGCCTTTAAGAGAGATATAAGAATCATGATTAGGTTGTTTACATTCAAAATGGGTGTAGAGGCATAAACATAGAAAGTTGGAAACAATGGCCTAAAGCCTTAACTGAACATTCTCGAGCCCATGAGCCACCATTGACAACACCTAAAAACCATGACATGAGTCCTCTCTAGGGAGTCTTTGGCATCCAATTAGTTGAATATGGGTGACATTATGAGGTCTTCTTGATCATCATGGATGGGTCTTAGGTTCATGACTATAGTCCACATTTTGTATTCCAAATGTCCACTTTAAAGGGTCTATGTTGTGGTTTAAGGACTTGATTGTGGAACATTAGATCAATAATATTAATCTATTATTCCCTAGATTTATCCCTTGAACAATGTGTTGGACAACTGAGAGGGGGGGGGGTGAATCAGTTGTTACCGTGCTTAAACAATTATGATTATTTTAAACTCTTTATAGAGCACTCAATTACAATCACAATAATGCAAGGACATAAGAAATAGAACATTCAACATCATTCACACATATGAGATACAGAGACAGATATTTCTCGAGGAAACCCATAAACGATAAAAACCTCTTCTTCTTTATATGATAAGTAACATTTACATTATGTTCATTATTATACATATGAGCTCCAACTCATTCTGAGGCTACAACCTCTGTTTTGCAAGATGCAACTTGCTGAGAGCACCAACTCTCTGTTTTCTCTAGCACCTACTAGAAGGAAGCACCAAATCCCTAGTTTCTCTAGAACCCACTAGAAGGAAGCACCAACTCCCTTGGTTTCTCTAGCACCCACTAGAAGGAAGCACCGACTCCCTGGTTTCTCTAGCACCTACTAGAAGGAAGTGCCAACTCCCTAGTTTCACTAGCACCCACTAGAAGGATGTTGGAAATACTAAAACGACTGAGAGGGGGGGAGGGGGTGAATCATTTGTTTATGAGCTTAAATAATTTTATACCTTTTAAACATTATTAATCTTCCTTCAAGTGATCATCAACAATATACAACACATGGAAAGTAAAAGTAAAGACCATCAGTCACACATAAAGTACACACAGAGATAGATTTTCACGAGGAAACCCATAAAGGGAGAAAACCTCTTCTTCTTCAAAATGATATGCAGTCTTTTTCAGTTCTGTACATCATTTACAATTGAGCACCAACTCAATGTGAGGTTGCTACCTATGTTTTACAAGCTGCAACATGTTTAAGAGCACCAACTCTCTGGTTTCTCTAGCACCCACTAGAAGGAAGCACCAACTCCTTGAATATTCCAGCACCAACTGGATGGAAGCACCGACTTCCTAATTGTTCCAACACCAACTATATGGAAGCACCAACTTCCAGTTACACAGACTCCAACCTGCATAACCGAGAACACTTGTTCTCCCTAGAACCACCCTGCCACCCTTGTTTCTCTGGCTGGAACCAGATGGAACCTACAACTTCCTGTGTTCAAGCTCCCACTTGAACCTCTGAGGACAAGAGTCCTCCTAAGCACCTCCCAACCTCCCTATAATATCAAATAATGAATACACAGACAATTACCCAGATAAATCAATTCTTACCTTCCTTTCTCTGTTCTGAAAGTCTGATCTTTCACAAACTGTTCCGCAAATCTTCTCTTCCTCTGTCTGTTCAGCAGGTCTGCTCTGCATCAACTCGTACTCTCATTCTTCTCTTCTTCAACTCGTTCTATTATTCTGCTCTACGTTTTCTCTTGCTCTTCTCTTCTACTCTGCGTTCCATTTCACTCTGCACATATACTTCCTTTCCTACCACGCATCCTCTTCTATATTCTTTCTTACTGTTTCATTCCTTTCCTGTCTAGAACAACCAACTCAACATAGTCTGCTTCATCTTCCTTTTATACACTCGAACACAATGGTTCAACTTCCCAACTCCTTAGGCAAAATGACGACAACTATCTAAGCAACTAAAATGCCAACTGATTGACAATCATGAGTCCATTTCACTAACGGATTTGTAACTAAAAAGTTAATCTGCGAGAAAGGACAGTAGCCCTCCGATCAATGCTTGATCCAATGGTTTAGATCTGATCGAGATTTCACACATCGCGATTTTGACATTCTTGGCATTCAGATTTTTTGTCACTTACAAATATCGATCCCCGAAACTCCACAAATAAGTCAGATCAACGGTCCAGATCACTTCTTTATTCAACAACTGCGTTTAAATCGTGATTTTGCATATCGCGAAATCGGCATTCCTGTTGCATTGTGTTCTTTGCCTCTCTATGTTGCGATTCGCGAAACTCCGATGTGGCTTTTGATCAATGGTCCAGGTCTGATATTGACTTGACAGCTACGATTGAATTGCGATATCGCATATCACGAAATCGGGGTTCTTGTTGCATTTGTTTCAAATCGCGATTCATGAAACTCCGATACAGGCTGTCATCAATGGTCCAGGTATGATCTTGATTCAATGGCTGTGATTGAATCGCGATATCGCATATCGCGAAGTCGAGCTTCTTGTTGCATTTCTTTCAAATCGTGATTCACAAAACTCCAATACGAGCTGTGATCAACGGTCCAGGTTATTTCTTGATCTGACGGTCCAGATTCAATCACGATTTCACGTATCGCGAAATTGACATTCTTGATTCATTGAGTTCTTTGCCTCTTGAGTTCGCGATCCCCGAAACTTCGATAAGTTAAATCAATGGTCCAGATCTGATCTCTATTCAGCGGCTGTGATTAAATCGTGAAATCGCATATTGTGATTACACTCGCTTCTCCTTGCAGTTTAAATATCATGCAGGTTCTCTCCGATCCAACGATGGTCGGACCCTAATCTCGGATCTGACGCCTGTGATCTATCCTCCTCTTCAGTGCACTCTTCTTATCTTTATTCAGATCTGATGGACCTCGTTCTTTCAGAAAATTCGAATGGGATCCAACGGTCACTGACTCTTCTCCTCCTGATTATTTCTGCACTGCTACTCATTGTTGTTGTACTCAAGCCGTCACCACAACCACAACTGTACTTGCCATCAATGACAAGTATACACTACCTGTAAATATGCTAACAATCCTCTGTACATTCTTCATGCCATTCACTGTCTGTTACATATTTACCAACAATATCCCCCTTTGGTATTGATGGCAACACAAGCACCCACTTGCATTCAGACTCAACTCTTCTCTGCATTCAGTGCATTTGGACTCGAATCTTTTCTCCCCCTTTGACATCAATGTCAAAGAAGAAACATTCTTCCACTGATCTTGTTGAAAAACATACTCCCCCTGTCGACTATAAGCATCTTGGGAATACACCAGATATTCAATAAGTACTCCCCCTGACCAGATGAACAGATTAAACACTAGAGATTATAACCCCCAACTTTTGACGAAGGTATCCAAAAGGGGTCCCTGCTAATGGTTTAGTAAAGATATCAACAATCTGTTCTTTGGAAGGAATATAATTCAGCTGAACAATTCTGTTTGTAACTTGTTCTCGGAGAAAATGGTACTTGATTGGAATATGTTTAGTCTTGGAATGAAGAACAGGATTCTTGGAGACACTAATGGCACTTATGTTATCACAATGAATTGGAATAGGATCAGTGTAAGTTACCTTCAGATCTGCAAGAGTTTGTATCATCCATAAGATTTGTGTGCAGCAAGTAGCAGCAGCAATGTATTCTGCCTCTGCAGTGGATAATGAAATAGATCCTTACTTCTTACTGAGCCATGCAACTAATGAGTCACCCAGAAAAAATGCTTCTCCACTGGTGCTTTTTCTCTCATCAACACAATTTGCCCAGTCTGCATCTGAATAAGCAATTAACTGGAAATTCTGATTTCTAGGGTACCACAGTCCATATGTCATTGTTCCCTTCAAGTATTTAAATATTCTCTTGACAACTACCAAATGACTTTGTTTAGGAGCAGACTGAAAATGACCTACCATTCCAACAGCTTGTATCATATCAGGACGGGATGCTGTGATGTACAGAAGACTGCCTATCATAGAACGATATGTTCTTTGATCAACATCAGGTGAGATATCATATTTGCTCAGCTCGCAACCAACCACCATAGGTGTGCTGACTGTGGAGGAATCTTCCATCTGAAATTTCTTCAGTATCTCTTTCCAATACCTTTCTTGAGAAATAAAAATTCTTGCAGAGCTTTGTTTTACTTGTAAGCCAAGAAAATATGACAGTTCTCCTATCATGGACATTTCAAATTCTGTTTGCATAGAATTAGAAAACCACTGGACAGATGATTTATTAGTACAACAAAAAATAATATCATCCACATAAACCAAAACAACTAGTAAGTTATCACGTTCAGACATAATGTAAAGGTTACTATCAACAATACTATTCTTGAACCCTTTTCTTGTAAAAATTTGTCCAGTCTATAATACCAAGCTCGTGGTGCTTGTTTTAGTCCATATAAGGCCTTCTTCAGCTTACAAACATAATTAGGATTGTCTGTCAATGAGAATCGTTCAGGTTGCTCCATATACACTTCTTCCTCTAGATCTCCATTAAGAAACGCTCACTTAACATCCATCTGATAAACTTTGAAGTTCTTATGACAGGAATAAGCAAGAAACATTCCGATAGCTTCCAATCTTTCCACTGGTGCAAAAGTTTCATCAAATTCCTGACCTTCAACTTGTGCATATCCTTTACAGACCAATCTGGCTTTATTTCTAACAACTTGTCCTTTTTCATTCATTTTATTCTTGAATACCCATTTGGAACCTATTACATTCTTATCTTTAGGTCTAGGGACTAGCTCCCAAGTATTGTTCTTCTCAATCTGATCAAGCTCTTCATTCATTGCTCTAATCCAATCTTCTTCCCGACTAAATTCCTCAAAATTTGTAGGTTCAGTCATAGATAAAAAGGAAACATGAGATTGTTCTGAGTCCTTAATCAGTTTCCTTTTTGTCTGAACTCCTTCATTTGTATCCCCAATTATCTGGTTTTCAGGATGATTCTTTCTGATAATTCTGAGAGGAGATTTTTCTTCTTTCTGTTGACTTGTATCAGTTTGAATGTTCATATCTTCATCTGATCCAGACTCTTCTCTTTCTAATCCTTGGACATGTTCATCTTCATCTTCAACTATATCTTCTGTTCTTGGTTCATCACTGCTTATATTTCTGACTGGGATTTCTTCATCAACTTTTACATCTATACAGTTGACTAGTTTTTGCAGTCTCTTATTGTAGCATCTGTACCCTTTACTATTTGTAGAATAACCCAAGAATATACCTTCATCAGCCCGGTCATCATTTTTGCCAATATTTTCATCATTGTTCTTGATATAGCATTTACTCCCGAAAACTTTGAAATGCTTGATTGAAGCAGGTCTTCCAAACCAAAGTTCATAAGGGGTGTTGTCACTGTGTGGTCTGAGATGAGCTTTGTTAAGGATATGAACATCTGTATGAATTGCTTCCACCCAATATGTCTAAGGTATGTTCCTTTCATTCATCATTGATCTTTCCATTTGCTGTACTGACCTATTCTGCCTCTCAACAACTCCATTTTGTTGTGGAGTCCTTGGAATTGTGTATTCTCTTTTGATCCCATTTTTATCAAAGAATTCTTTGAAGTTTCTAGAACTGAACTCTCCTCCTCTATCATACCTTACCGCCTTTAACCTTTTTCCCGTTTGATTCTCAGTCAAAGCCTTAAACACTTTGAATTTTTCAAGTGCTTTAGATTTTTCTTTCAAAAAGGCAACCCAAGTTAGTCTAGAATAGTCATCAATAATCAACATAAAGTAATTTTCTTTTCCTATACCTTCTTTCCTTGATGNTAATAGTCATCAATAATCAACATAAAGTAATTTTCTTTTCCTATACCTTCTTTCCTTGATGGTCCACATAGATCCATATGTACTAACTGAAGAGGTTTTTATGTTGAAGGAAAGTTTTTCGATTTGAATTGAGTGCGAGTAAGATTTCCTATCTGACAGGGCTTACAGACAGAGTCATATGGCTTTGATATCTTCGGAAGATCTTTTACTGCCCCATTGTTTTTGAGCTTGATTATGTGATCAAAATTTAAGTGAGCAAGTCTCCTATGCCACAACCAAATTTCATCATATTTGCTTAAGTTGCATTCTTCTTCTTCTTCTTCTTTTAAAACATAGACATTGTTTTCTATTCTTATACCTTTTGCAACTAGCTTACCTGAATCCACAGATTTGATTTTACAGTCTTTAGAGGTAAAAAAAACTTCACACCCTCGGTCACAGACTTGACTGACACTAAGCAGATTATGTTTCAAATTCTATACAAGCAGTACATCTTGAGCTTTTCTTTTTCTGTTACTCAAACTTACAATTCCTTTACCTTTTACCTTTCCTGGTGCATCATTTCCAAAAGTTACATTCCCTGATTTGCTATCACTTAGAGTTAGAAACTTATTTCTGTCTCCATTCATGTGTTTGGAGCATCCACTGTCAATATACCAGGGATTCTTTTTCCTTTGAGTTGATAGCACTAGTCCACACTTGTCATCTACTTTCTTCTTCCAAACCTTCACATTTTCAGTGGTGGGATTCTTATCTGGATTATAATTATGTAATTGACAGTCTGTTGCCTTATGTCCATAATTATGACAGATGTAGCATTTTGGTTCACTGAATAAAAGATCATACCAATTGTAATGCTCATAGCTGTTGTTGTGTCTCACCTGTATCCTTCTCCCATTCATCACCTATTTTATAGTCTGTGGTTGTTTGTTACTTGGCTGTCTCAATCTTTGTTGTGATAGATAGTTATTCATTGAGTCTCTTGATTGTTCATATCTAAATCTTAGTGAACAATTTATAGCTTTGTGACCAAAATTAGAGCAGAAAAAACAATAACCATAGAAGAAATTTTTGTACCTTGAAAAAGTTTGTCTTATTTGAGGAGGTCGATTTCTTTCATGTCGATAAACTTTCTGATCTACAAATTATGTTCTGGGTTTTTTTCTTTCATTTCTTCTTGATGGCTGATTTTCTTTCTTTGTTTCTGCAGAGTCACTGTTGTCAATGTTTGAGGATTTGACAAACTTGATAGATTCAGTGTTACTTGGATGACCACTACTTGATCCTTCTTCATATCCCAATCCAGCTTTCAGCTTTGAATTTCTCTGCTGATTTAGAATGGAGGTTAATTCTTCTGATGCTTTAATGATTGCCAGATTTTGATGATACAGTCCTTTGAATTTCTCCATTTATTTTCTAGTCTTTACTATTTCTTCTTCTAGGGCTTCACATATGAGTTTCTTCTCTGACAGTTTTTGTTTCAGTATGTCTTCTATCTTCTTTGCCTCTTCTAATTCCACTTTCAGCAGAGCAAAATCTTCATCAGGTTTTTTACTGTCTTTTTCAAATTGTGTTAACAATTGTTTTAGCTTTCTGTTTTTAGATCCGAGTCTATCAATTTCTTCAAGTGCACTGATTAGTTCTCCTTCCAAATCCACCACATCTTCTTCCTCATTATCATCACTACCTGTGATTTTATTATCATGATCCTCTTTGGCCATAAGTACGAAGTCATTTGCCTTATCTTCACAAGATGAGTCACTATCGGTGTCTTCTGAGGAATTGACATTATTTGCAACCAAACTTTTCTTCTTATTATATTTCTTGTACTTGTACTTCTTTTCATCATCAGAGTTCTGGTCCTTTTTCTGATAGGGACACTTAGAAGCAAAATGACCT
>JASDQU010439341.1:82277-95722 GCA_032191745.1 Picea mariana
CTTAAAAAATACTTGCTAATTGTTTCATCTTCATTCATCTTTAGTTGCTCAAATTTCAATTTGTATGTTTGAAGTTTGGCCTCTTTTACTTTCTCATTTCCTTCATAATTGTTGATAAGTTTATCCCACATTGCTTTGGCAGTATCAAGATGCATCACCTTTACAAACTCATCTTTAGCAATTCCATTCAAGATAGCATTTATCCCCTTAGCATTAAAACTAAACTCTAACTTATCATCCTTGTTGGCTAGCACAATAGGCTTTGTATATCTAGTCTCTACTACATCGCAAACATCAGCACCCAAGGCCATTAAGTATGTTCTCATTCTAATCTTACAGAAGGAAAAATTTCTTCCATCAAACAGAGGGGGCTTAGAGGCCAAAGTCCCTTCATGACTTGTCATGTTTAAGCTTACAGATCTACCTTTAAATAAAAGGAACCAACGCTGATACAAATTGTTGGAAATACTAAAACAACTGAGAGGGGGGGGGGTGAATCAGTTGTTTATGAGCTTAAACAATTTTATACCTTTTAAACATTATTAATGTTCCTTCAAGTGATCATCAACAATATACAGCACATGGACATTAAAAGTAAAGACCATCAGTCACACATAAAGTACACACAGAGACAGATTTTCACGAGGAAACCCATAAAGGGAGAAAACCTCTTCTTCCTCGAAATGATAGACAGTCTTTTTCAGTTCTGTACATCATTTACAAATGAGCACCAACTCAATATGAGGCTGCTAAAACTCCCGAAAAAAAAACTCCCAGAGTGAGGTCACTCTTGCATTACTCGATGACGTGTTGTGACCCGAGTGGCTACCATGTGTCACTCATAATTGTGATTTCCAATGACCTGAAATGCTAAATCAACTTGACACTTGTCATTGTCTGATAGTGCCACATGTCAATACTGACGTAGTCTTCCACCTGTATTTTTTGACGTGGTTTTCCACATTTACCTCCTGGATTTGACAGCCCAGATTTGTCCTTGATCCGACGGCTAGGATTATTTCGTGATTTCAGAGATCGCGAGTTAGAGAGGTTAGAGCACTTCTTCCTTTGACCTTTGATTTCCCGGTATCTGAAACTCCAAAATGGAGTTTACGCTTCTGATCTTTCCATGCTATCATCGTTGTTGATCTTCCTTGATTTCATGTTTTCCATTGTTGTCTCCCAAGTGTAAACCTGCCAACATCACTACTATTCTTTCTTGTAACCATACCTATATCGTTGTTGTTCTTGCCATCAATAACTGTAAGTATGCTATCGTTGTTGCTATTCTTGACTGTAGACATGCCATCATTGTTGTTGTTCTTGCCATCAATGATAAGCATGCTCTTCTTGTAAACATGCCAACAATCTCCCCCTTTGACATTGATGGCAACCCTAAACAACTGCGCTAACTGTTTGGACCTCCAACTGTAGCATCCAGTCCGGACCACTCCTTTTCTCCCCCTTTGAAATCAATGTCAAAGAAAACATACTCCCCCTGAGATGTTGCAGTATGTTTAAGAGGTATCAAATATTCAACCAACACAAACTTCCCCTAACAGGATGGACTCACTTAGGTGTGAGACGCGATGACACCCAACTTCTGTTGGAGATATTCAAATGGTGTCTTGGCTAGGGATTTAGTAAATATGTCTGCAATTTGTTCTGTGGTTGGAATGTAATGGACTTGAACAATCTGATTGGTGACCTTCTCTCTCAGAAAATGGTATTTTATGGGAATATGCTTGGTCTTGGAGTGGAGTGACCTTCTCTCTCAGAAAATGGTATTTTATGGGAATATGCTTGGTCTTGGAGTGGAATACAAGATTCTTGGACACACTGATGGCACTAGTGTTATCACAATGAATTGGGATCGATGCAGTGTATTTTACCTCCAAGTCTGCAAGTGTCTGAATCATCCATAATACCTAAGTGAAACAGGTAGCAGCAGCAATGTACTTTTCCTCTATAGTTGATAAAGAAATGGAACCTTGTGTTTTACTCAACCATGCTACTAGATAATCTCCTNTGACCTTCTCTCTCAGAAAATGGTATTTTATGGGAATATGCTTGGTCTTGGAGTGGAATACAAGATTCTTGGACACACTGATGGCACTAGTGTTATCACAATGAATTGGGATCGGTGCAGTGTATTTTACCTCCAAGTCTGCAAGTGTCTGAATCATCCATAATACCTAAGTGAAACAGGTAGCAGCAGCAATGTACTTTTCCTCTATAGTTGATAAAGAAATGGAACCTTGTGTTTTACTCAACCATGCTACTAGATAATCTCCTAAGAAGACGCACCTCCACTCGTGCTTTTCCTTTCATCCATGCAGTTAGCCCAATCAACATCCGAGTAGACTGATAATTGTAAATTCTAATTCCTAGGATACCATAGGCCATAATTCATTGTTTCTTTGAAATATCTAAATATCCTTTTGATAGCTAGCAAATGACTCTGTTTAGGTGCAGACTGATATCTTCCTACCATTCCAACAGTATGCATTATGTCTGGACGAGATGTTGTGATGTACAACAGACTGCCTATCATTGACCTATATGAACTTTGATCAACATCAGGTGAGTCATCATCCTTGCTTAATTTGCATCCAGTAACCATAGGTGTGCCCATGGGTTTAGAATCTTCCATTTGAAACCTTTTCAACATTTCTCTTAGTTATTTTTCTTGAGAAATGAACATCCCTTTAGACCTTTGAGTGACTTGCAGACCACGAAAAAATGGCAGTTCACCTATCATAGACATTTCAAAATCAGACTCCATGGTAGAAGCAAACCATTGTACCAATGAATCCTTATTACATATGAATATGATGTCATCTACATAGACCAACACGATGAGCAAATCATTATCCTCTATTTTGATATATAGATTGTTGTCAATTGTTCCTCTCTTGAACCCTTTGTCTTTGAGATATGTATCCAGTCTGTGATACTAGGCACGAGGAGCTTGTTTTAACCCATATAAAGCTTCTTCAGCTTGCATAGTAAGTCAGGGTTATCAGACAGTTCGAAACCCTCTCTTTGTTCCATATATACTTCTTCATTTAAATCTCCATTTAGAAAAGCTGACTTGACATCCATTTGATAGACTTTAAACCTTTTATGACAAGCATAGGCAAGAGATATTCTGATATCTTCTAATCTTTCTATGGGCGCAAATGTTTCATCAAAATTCAGTCCTTGTATTTGATCATAGCCTTTATAGACCAATCTTGCTTTGTTCCTAACAACTTGTCCTTGCTCATTCAACTTATTCTTAAAGATCCATTTGGAACCAATGACATTTTTACCTTCAGGACTATGAACCATCTCCCACGTATCATTTTTCTCAATCTGATCAAGTTCATTATTCATTTATTTAACCCAATGGTCATCTTTTCTAGCTTCATTAAAATTCTTGGGTTCCAGCATGGATATGAAAGCTATATGTGATTTTTTGGTGTTTTTTATTTTCTTTCTCCTGGTTTGTACACCTTTGTCTTTTTCACCAATTATCTGACATGCAAGATGCTTATTTTGAGTGATTCTAGAGGAGGAATTTGAAGTTGTCTGCTGAATTGAGTCTGTTTGAGTATCTATGTCTTCATCTGATTCAGAGTCTTTGTTTTTTTATTCTTGGACCTGTTCATCTTTAGCTTTAGTTGTGTCCTCTCTAGAAGACTCACTATTCTACACCTCTCTTGCTAGGATTCCTTCATCAACTTTTATGTCAATACAGTCAACCATTTTATGCATCCTCTTATTATAGCATCTGTATTCTCTACTGTTTGTAGCATACCCTAAGAAGATACCTTCATCATCCCTGTCATCATATTTTCCAAGGTTCTCATCATTATTCTTTATGTAACATTTAATCCCAAAGACTTTGAAGTGTTTGATTGAAGCAGGTCTCCCAAACCACAGTTCATAAGGTGCCTTGTCACTTTTTGGTCTGAGGTGGGCTTTCTTAAGAACATGGATTGATGTGTGTATTGCTTCTACCTAGTATGTTTGACCAATGTTCTTCTCATTCATCATTGACCTGGCCATTTGTTGCACTGTTTTGTTTTTCCTCTCAACTACTCCATTTTGTTGTGGAGTTCTTGGGATTGTGTATTCTCTCTTGATCCCATGCTTATCATAGAATTCCTTGAAATCACTTTACATAAATTCTCTTCCTCTGTCTGATCTTACTGCCTTTAACCTCTTACCTGTTTGATTCTCAGTTAAAGCCTTAAATATTTTAAACTTCTCAAATGCTTCATCTTTTTCCTTGAGAAAGGCAACCCAAGTAAGTCTGGAGTAATCATCAATAATCAGCATGAAGTAGTTTTCTTTCCCTGTGCCTTCCTTTCTTGATAGTCCACATAAATCCATATGAACTAGTTGGAGTGGTTTCTCTGTTGAAGTAGAGCTCTTGGACTTAAACTATGTCCTGGTTAGCTTTCCCACTTGGCAGGGTTTACACATAGAATCTTGGGGCTTTGATATTATCGAAAGATCTTTTACTGCCTCAAGATTCTTGAGCTTGATTAAGTGGTCAAAGTTTAGATGTCCAAGTCTCCTATTCCATATTAACCAGCTTTCATCATACTTGCTTAAGTGGCATTCTTCTTTTTCTTCTTTTAACAAATAGACATTGTTTTTTGTTCTTATCCATTTTTCAACTAGCTGTCCTGAATTCACATATTTTATTCTACAGTATTTAGACATAAAAACGACTTCACATCCTCAGTCACAGACTTGACTGACACTAAGAAGATTATTTTTTAGACCTTCTACAAACAACACATCTTGAGCTTTCCCTTTTCCATTACTCAATCTTACCATTCCTTTACCTTTTATTTTTTCTGGTGCATCATTTCCAAAGGCTACATTCCCTAATTTGCTTTCACTTAGAGTTAGAAACTTACTTTTGTCTCTAATCATATGTTTGGAACATTCACTATCAATATACCAGGGATTCTTTTGTCTTTGGGCTGATAACACTAGTCCACACTTGTCATCTTCTTTCTTCTTCCAAACCTTGACATTTTCAGCAGTGGAGATCAAGTCTGGCTTGTAATTCCTTAAGTGACAATCTGCAGATTTATGTCCATAGTTATGACAGATGTAACATTATGGTTCACTAAATAGAAGATCATAGCGATTGTTATGCTCATAACTATTGTTATGTTTAACCTGCATCTTTTTCCCAGCCATCACATGATTTATAGTCTGAGGTTGTTTATTGCTTGGTTGTCTCGATATTTGTTGTGGAAGATGGTTATTCATTGAATATCTTGATTGTTCATATCTAAATCTTAAAGAACAGTTTATAGCTTTGTGACCAAAATTAGAGTAGAAAAAACAATAACCATAGAAAAAGCCTTTGTACCTTGAAAAAGTATGTCTTCTTTGAGGAGGTTGATTTCTTTCATGCCGATAATCTCTCTGATCTACATATTCGATTCTAGTACTTTTTCTTTCATTCCTTCTCGGTGGCTGATTTTCTTTCTTTGTTTCTAGAGAGTGACTGTTGTCAATGTTTGAGGATTTGACAAACTTGATAGGTTCTGTATTACTTGGATGATCACTACTTGATCCTTCTTCATAACCCAAGCATGTTTTCAACTTTGGATTCCTTTGCTGATTTAGAATGGTGGCTAATCCTTCTGAAGCTTTGATACTTGGTAGATTCTGATGATACAAAGATTGAAACTTCTCCAACTCTTTCCTAGTTTTCACTACTTCTTCTTCTAGAGCTTTACATCTTGCCTTCTTTTCTGACAACTGTTGTTTCAGAATGTCCTCGATTTTCTTTGCCTCTTCTAATTCCGCTTTTAGCAGGGAAAGGTCTTCATCAGGTTGTTTACTATCTTTCTCGAACTATATCAGCAATTGTTTTTTCTTTTGTTCTTAATTCCGAGTCTGTCAATCTCTTCCAATGCACTGATCAGTTCTCCTTCCATATCAACCACAACTTCTTCTTCATTATCATCACTGCCTGTGCTTTTATTATCATAATCCTCTTTGTCCATAAGCATGAACTCATTTAGTTTGTCTTCAATAGAGGAATCATTGTCGTCATCATCTGAAGGATCATCATCATTGTTTACACAAAGACTTTTCTTCTTAAAATTATTCTCTTTAAAGAAATTTATGTGTTTGTGATTCTCTTCATCATCACATGTCTGATCCTTTCTTTTGTGAGGACATTTATTTGTAAAATGACCTATCTTACCACAGTTGAAACATTTGAAAGGCAATTTACCTTTGTATTTTCCTGATCCCTTCTTTAGTCTCTTCACAAATTTTGCTTCAATTTCATCAGGCTCAAAATCATCATTCTTGTCTGTCTTAAATGATGCTTCTCTGGAGGTGGGTTTATCTTTAACTATTCTCATTTCATATGCAATAAATGTTCCTAAAAGTTGATCAAACTCCAAGGTTTTTAGATCATTAAGTTCTTCTATAGCAGAGACTTTCGGGTTGAACTTATCTGGTAGAGATCTCAAAATTTCCTGAACTAAAAAAGGTTCCTCAATTTTTTCACCAAGTGCTTTCATTGCATTTACCAGTTCTTCAACTCTCAGAAAGTATCTTCCAATAGTTTCATCTTCTTTCATCTTCAGTTGTTCAAACTGTACTCTGTAGGTTTGAATCTTGGCGTCCTTTACCTTCTCATTACCTTCATAACTGCTAATGAGTTTGTCCCACATTTCTTTGGTAGTTCCTAGGTGCATAAATTTTACGAATTTTTCTTCTGGAAGCCCACTCAAGATAGCGTTCATAGCCTTAGCATTGAAGCTAAATTCTAGCTTGTCATCCTTATTAGCTAGTACAATTGGCTTTACATAACCAGTATCTACCACAACCCAGACATCTGCACCTAAAGCCATTATGTAGGTTCTCATTCTAACTTTCCAGAAGGCAAAGTTTGTTCCATTGAACAAAGGGGCCTTATTGGTTGAATTTCCTTCATGGCTTGACATGTTTAAGCTCTAGGATCTACCCTTAGATAAAAGGGGTTGGCTCTGATACTAATTTCAGACAATTGAGAGGGGGGTATGAATCAATTGTTACTGTGCTTAAACAATTATTCTTATTTTAAACTCTTTACAGAGCACTCAATGACAATCACAATAATGCAGGGAGATAAGCAATAGAACATTCAACATCATTCACACATATGAGATACACAGAGACAAATATTTCCTGAGGAAACCCATAAAGGGTAAAAACCTATCATTCTTTATATGACAAGTAGTCTTTACATTCTGTACATTATCATAAATATGAGATCCAACTCATTGTGAGGCTACAACCTCTGTTTTGCAAGCTGCAACCTGCTGAGAGCACCAAATCTCTGTTTTCTCTAGCACCTACTAGAAGGAAGCACCAACTCTCTGGTTTCTCTAACACCCACTATAAGGAAGCACCAACTCCCTTAGTTTCTCTAGCATCCACTAGAAGGAAGCACCAACTCCCGCGTTTCTCTAGCACCCACTAGAAGGAAGTGCCAACTCCCTGGTTTCTTTAGCACCCACTACAAGGAAGCACCAACTCCCTAATAGTTCCAACACCAACTGGAAGGAAGCACCAACTTCCAGTTACATAGGCACTGACCTGTATATCAGAGAACCAATGTTCTCCCTTGCACCACTCTGCCACCCTGAAATATAAATTTTTTCTACTGAAACTTATTACAGTGATATAATGTTCATCAATGTCTTACCAGTCTCATCATTATTCTGCTACACTACTCTGCTCTGCCTGCCTCACTGTCTTCCTACACCCATGCCTTGCGCTTTCTATTCTTCTTCCTTTTATGCTCGGTGCACCATGTTCATTCAATGCACCATTCCTCTTCTCTGCATTTTAGCTATTGCACTCTACCTACTTCTACACACATCAATCACTCTCAACAACAAAAACCCTCATCTCTTCTTTGTTCGACATTCTTGTAGTCTCCGTGCACCTTGTGCATTCTATATTCGCCATGCTTCTACAGGCTCTCCCTATGTCGAGTGCTCTGCCTGATCATCATTGCAACTCTTCATCTTATCTGGCAGTTCAACCCATGGATCCATCATAACTGGATGTTATGCTAAGATTCCTTAGCCTCTCTAGCAGTCGACACTCTTCCTCTTCTCTATCATAGTTGAGCTCATCCTCTCTGTTGCAGTTACAGGCTTCAACGCTCTTCCATCTATCAATCATCTCTATGAACAGTCTTCATTCCACTGGCAGATTCCTTGAGACTCTTCAGCTCCTCTGGCGATCACCCTGAAGTCTCTTCCATTCCTCTGATAGAAACCATCAGTGGTTTCTAGCAGTTACAGTGTGAACCTTGAAATGGAGCCTAGCTATGCTATCTCATTCCACTTACGTGACCACCAGCTACATCAAAATTTCGGCATTTCAGCATTTCGGCATTTCAACATTCCTATGATGAAGTGTCTTCACACTTCAAGTCGCAATCCCCAAAATGGAGCTTGGTTGCACTAGCTCCTTGCTCCATCTTCCGCAGATGTGACCACTGGTTGTGACCACATCCTTATCCAAAAACGTATTTTGCACTTTCACATTTCGAGTATTCTGTGATGAGTCATATCGACTCTCCATGTCCCAAACTCTGAAATGGAGCTTGTCTCTTCGAGCTCTTCTTTATAGATCTTCGACGACGTGACCACTGACAGTGACCAAGCGCTTATTCATAAAGTGCTTTCACAATTTCACATTTTGGTATTTCGACACTTCGACATTCCTGTGGTGAAGTATTTTGACACTTCCAACTCCCAGTATCCAGAACTCTGAAATGGAGTCAAATCAACGGTCTGGTATTTCAGTGTTTTGGCACTTTGACATTTCCCGATTTTTGTGATGAAGTGTTTCAACACTTCCAACTCCTGGTATGCAATGCTCTGGTTGATGTTNTATTCTGTGATGAGTCATATCGACTCTCCATGTCCCAAACTCTGAAATGGAGCTTGTCTCTTCGAGCTCTTCTTTATAGATCTTCGACGACGTGACCACTGACAGTGACCAAGCGCTTATTCATAAAGTGCTTTCACAATTTCACATTTTGGTATTTCGACACTTCGACATTCTTGTGGTGAAGTATTTTGACACTTCCAACTCCCAGTATCCAGAACTCTGAAATGGAGTCAAATCAACGGTCTGGTATTTCAGTGTTTTGGCACTTTGACATTTCCCGATTTTTGTGATGAAGTGTTTCAACACTTCCAACTCCTGGTATGCAATGCTCTGGTTGATGTTCGGGAATTCAACGTTTCACATTTCACAATTTCGGGACTCCTGTGATGAAGATTCTCAACTCTTGACTCCTCCAACTTCCGGTATCCAAAACTCCAGTTGATGTGCCTGTTTCAGGATTTTGGGCTTTTGTAGTTCACTATTTCGCGACTCTTGTGATGAAGAGTCTCGAATCTTGACTCCTCCGACTCTCGGTATCTGAAACTCTAGTTGATGTGCCTGTTTTAGGATTTCAGGGTTTCACGGTTCACGATTTCGGGACTCCTTTGATGAAGAGTCTCGAACCTTGACTCCTTCAACTCCCAGTATCCGAAGGGGGAGTGATGAAGCTAAAACTCCCAAAGAAAAAACTCCCAGAGTGTGATCACTCTTGCATCACTCGATGACGTGTCTTGACGTGACCCGAGTGGCTGCCACATGTCACTTAGAATTGTGATTTCCAGTGGCCTGAAATGCCAAATCAACTTGACACTTGTCATTGTCTGATAGTGCCACGTGTCAATACTGACATAGTCTTCCACCTATCCTTTCTAACATGGTCTTCCACATTCACCTCCTGTATCTAATGGCCCAGATTTTTCCTTGATACGACGACTAAGATTATTTCGTGATTTCAGATATCGCGAGTTAGAGAGGTTAGAGCACTCCTTCCTTTGACCTTTAATTCCCCAATATCCGAAACTCTGAAATGGAGTTTACGCTTCAGATCTTTCCATGCTATCATCGCTATTGATCTTCCTTTCCTGCCTGTTTTCCATTGTTGTCTCCCCACTGTAAACCTGCCAATGTTGCTACTATTCTTTCCTGTAACCATACCTTCATCATTGTTTTTCTTGCCATTAATAATTGTAAGCATGCTATCATTTCTACTACTCTTGCCTGTAGACATGCCATCGTTGCTACTGTTCTTGCCATTAATGACAAGCATGCTCTTCTTGTAAACATGTCAACACCATGGTATGAGACCCACCTGTTATGCAAAAAACCTTCTAATTGAACCCATATCCCACTCTAATGATATTTACCTCATATAGATTTCATGTTTTATGGTTAATTTTTATCCTTGTGCATGGCCATTGGTCCCTAGAATATGACATCCAGGTCCTAAACTATTTATATAGAACCACAAAAAAATTCGTAAGATGAAATCAATGCAATTTTTATTCCATATCTAGCTCAACCACCATGAGCAAGTCCTCAGGTCACCACACAAGACCATGGATGGGTGAACAAGTTGTCATTGAGAGCCTTGAACAAGTCCTCAAACCAACATAAGATAGCTTAATTGGCCTTTAAGATGGATATGAGGCATCATGATTAGGTTTTGTAAATTGAAAATGGGCGTACAGGCATAAACATGGAAATTTGGAAACAATGGCCTAAATATCTAACTAAACCTTCTCGAGCTCATGAACCACCATCGACAACACCTAAAAACCATGGCATGAGTCCTCTCTAGGGAGTCTTTGGCATAGTTCTGAAACTAGTTTTTGGGAGTATTCTTGATCATCATGGATGGGTCTTAGTTGGTTCATGACTATAGTCCACTTGTATTCCAAAGGTCCACTTTAAATGGTCTATGTTGTGGTTTAAGGCCTTGATTGTGGCACATTAGATCAATAATATTAATTTAGGGAATAATTCCATATATTTCTCCCCCAAACCATGGTATGAGACCCACCTATCATTCAAAAAACCTTATAATGGAACCCATATCCCACTCTAAGGATATTTACCTCCTATAGAGGGCATATTTTGTGGTTAATTTTTAGCCTTATGCATGGCCATTGGTCATTGGAATATGACATCTAGGTCCTAAATTACTTATACAGAACCACAAAAAAAAATCATAAGATGAAAATAATGCAATTTATATTCCATATCTAACTCAAGCAACATGAACAAGTCCCCAGGTCACCACACAAGACCATGTATGGGTGAACAAGTTGTCATCAAGAGCCTTGAACAAGTCCTCAAGCCAACATAACAAAACTTAATTGGCCTTTAAGAGAGATATAGGCATCATGATTAGGTTTTGTACATTGAAAATAGGTGTAGAGGTATACACATGGCAAGTTGGAAACAATAGCCTAAAGCCCTAACTACTAAACCTTCTCGAGCTCATGAACCACCATCGAAAACACCTAAAAACCTTAATCTATCATGATTTTCTAATTGGAAATATGATTATATGTTTTGAAAAGAGGGAGTAAATCCTCATAAATTCAAGGACAAGAAACATATAATTTCAACAATAAGTTCATCTAGTTTATGTATGGATTTCCATTGGACCATGGGGAAATGAAGATAATGTGATCTACTATTTGATGTGATTTATGCATAGGAAAAGAATATTGGTGAAATTGTATCTCGAGATGGAGATTACACATACCATATTGGAAACATGGTTGTAATGGGTCACTTTTTAAAAAAATGAAAAAATAAAATAGCCACATTATCTACAAATATTTTATGTGGCGCATATATATATATCTTGCTAATGGAGTCATTTGGTATTAGTAACTTGGATATAAATCATATAAGTCAAAGTGAAGAGAGGAGAACCAAGGAGATGAAATATGGTGATAACTAGCCATGAACATATCATGGAGACTTTCATTCATATAACCAATTGGCCACATTGGTAAACTATATATTTCACTTGTTTGTTCACAATTTTAACATGTATATTTGTAATCATGATACTTAGACATGTTTTTGTATCATGATTTGTTGTATAAATACCATGGTTTTGTTTATTTCATGTGATGCATTCAATTATATTTATTAGTTGTGTTTAATGTCATATATAGTTGATCAACCTAAGAGATGACCATGGATAGAGTGATATGGAAACCTCAACAATGATGAAAACTTTCAATCTCTTAAAATAATATTTAGGGAATCTTAGAAAAAAAAACTTTGCAAATTTTTCATCTAATCTGAATTGTTTTTTTTTTTATTTTGTATTATTGAAACTTGAGCATAGTATTTCATGTTCTTATCTAAATTTACTCATATGAGGAGGAAACATGTTGCTAGTTTGAACAAACCTTGGTTATATCCAAATACCTTTATTATACTAAATATGGTTTATATATAATCATCATCTCCTTTGTTGTCAATACAAATATATCCCATCCCTTAATAGTGCTTTTGAAATCCCCATATTAGTGAAAGAAATCTCACAAATTCTAAAGGGTGTTGGAATATGTTGTACATTCTTTTATTCTAATTTTTCTAATTTTGTGACCTATACTATCTATACATTTTTTCCATAAATAATCTATCTTTATATAACATAGGTAAAAAATAAGGTGCTTCCACTAAGACATATGAATGATTATTCATGTTTTAATGCTTAGCCAAACAATCACTTCTCCCTCCAATAACTTTTTACAATCACTTCTCCCTCCAATAACTCTTTACATTAGATGGATTATTCATTTTGTAATGCTTAGCCAAACACTCACCTTTCCCTTCAATAACTCTTTAGATTAAATGGAGTAAGACTATTATGGAATTCTTATGAAAACAAATAAGGTGGTTCCACTAAGACATATGAAAATATTCATGTTGTGATTCTTATCCAAACAGTCACAACAATAAGTTCAATCTTTTCCCCAACTTTCTCATGAACATGGAATCTCCACATATGTGTCACTGTGTATTGTATTTTAATATTTTAAGTGATTTTACACTTTGTATGAGATAAGCTAATTGTTGTGATGATTCTTGATGTGGCCACAAAATGCCAAGATAAGAAGACCCTATGACATCCTTACTTCCATATTCCCTAGAGGCAGATAATCTGACAACAACAACTTCGTTATTGTCTTTTTTTACAAGAATTTGAAACATAGTATGATCTCCATTATTCATGGAAAAAAACAAAAGAACAAGTCCCCTTCTCAAGTGGTCGGCGACCATATTCAATAGTGTTATCGATAAAAAAACAATGATAGTTCCTATAATGAATAACCATACAATTAACATCACACATTATGAATATAATTTCATATAAAAAATAATAGTTAAAAAAACAAATAAAGTATTGAGAAATAGATACCATTCATGATATGTAACAATATCAACAATGTTTTCCATTTGTAAAACACCTCTTTCTTATAGCTTAGAAGAATATATTAGTTACATCTATGGGTAGATTCAAAGGACATCTACCT
>JASDQU010439342.1:6767-21331 GCA_032191745.1 Picea mariana
TATTTGAGGTGTTTATCATATGACATAAAAAATCAATGGGTTCAGTGGTTACCCTTCATTGAATGGTGGTACAACACCTATTACCATACTGCCACTCACATGACTCCCTTTGAAGCAGTCTATGGATAAAATCCACCCTTAGTTCTATCATACATGTCTAGTATTTCCAAGGTTTAGCAAGTGGATCAAACTCTTACAGTCCACATGGCCATTCTCGATACTCTCGAAGAAAATTTTGTGATGGCTCAGAATCACATGAAACAACAAGCAGATTAGGGTCATTCTGAATGTGAAGTTGTTGAAGGGGACCAGGTGTTTCTTCGTATGCAACCTTATAAGCAGACTTCACTCAAATCCGAACACTGTCAGAAACTCGCCCCCAAATTTATGGTCCTTATCGTATTCTCAAGAGAGTGGGGTAACTGGCCTACCAGTTAGAGTTTCCCAAACACTCTAAGCTCCACCCTGTTTTTCATGTTTTCTGCGTAAAGAAAGTGCTTGACACTAGGTTCCAGACTCATACTAATTTACTTGAGTTGGATGAAGAAGGTTCCGTTTGTTTGCAGCCACAAGTAGTATTGGACCAACGTGAGCATCATCTCCTCCAATGCACTATCAAGAAAGTTTTAGTTCAGTGGAAGGACACACAACTAGAAGATGCCACTTGGGAACCAACTACCATCCTACAACAATTTCCTCATCTCAAGCCTTGAGGACAAGGTTGTTTTCTAAGGGGAAGGGCATGTGAGGGTCCTAACCTCCCTAACCCCTCACATAGGTAGAATAATATATTTTCCATGTAACAAAGGCCAATATTAATAAATAAGGCCTAAGAATAAAGAGAATAGGTCAAATGTAAGAAGACCTAATAGAAGCTTCTGCTTCTAGAAATATCTTCCTCTAGATTGTTCTTTTAGATAGATAGATTTAGTATAAATAGGATTCGAGGTCATGTGAAATATTTGTCTTGATAATTATCGTAATAGAGCTATGCTCTGTTGGAGGTTTCCCCCTTGAAGAGGCAAGTGAAAATAGTTTATGTTTCAATAAAGGTATCATTTTGATGTTCTAATTCTCTATATTATGTTGTGTTGTTGGTAATTCTTGGGATATTCTTGTTTTTGTTCAATATAACATAACCAGGTGCTTAACATTTTAATAGGAAAAAAAATAAAAATATATATAATTTGGCTCCAATTGCAAGTAGGGGTTTATCTATTGTTTAAGTTTCATTTTCAGGATTCTTGTCTATGGAGGTCAAGCATGCATTGTTGGTGCATAATTATGTGTGCATGCCTAATATTGATATATGCATAATATATAACTTTGTAATTATGCAAAATAAAACATTGGAGTTATGAATACAAGGTTGAGTTACTTCAGTCAAGGACAATGTTATATGACCAAACATTGTCCAAGGGATTGTCGTCCAAAATGTAATATGATTCCAAGTAAATATCAATATTAGGGATGTTATTGTGGTTGTTAAGAACAACAACAACAATCAAATGATGAGGAGAACGATGGTGATGTTTGGTAGAGAAAGGAAGTTGCATCGAGGAAAACCTATGTAGAGCATTCTCACAAATTAAAGAAAAGTTGAGAGAGAGGATAAAAATGCACAATATTTATTATCCTCCACAATATTGATTTGGGGTTCAGGATTCTCTATCATTTATTTTATGCTTCCAAATGATGTCTATATTTTATGGGGTCTTGGAAGATAAATAAATGACCCATTGTAGTGTTTTTTCTACTCTATTCACAATCTCACTACATGCATGACATTTGTTTTAGCAGTGTCACTTTCATATTTATTTCAATGGTGTAATTTTTTGAGAGTTTCATAAAAGCGAAGAATGGAAAAACAACTACCAAAGTTGTTGGGATTAGATGCAATAACAATAGACTCAAACATATTCTAAGCAATGACCACCAGGAATTTACACTCAAGAAACCCCCGAAGGGGAAATTCTATTCAATTAATCAATTCTCATGTGTGCTTCTATTGTACAATTGGTCCCTTTATATAGATTTAGGTGACCATACCAGCGATGTCATAATTGGATCTTTACTTCAATCATCTCCATAACTATCTCCAATAATCTCTCCCTAAATCTTTCAACTTGATTCTATGATATCCTCATCCCTGACTTCTCTCATTATCCTCATCTTTGATTCATATGTAGACATTGTAACGTCCCCTCCGTTACAACTACGAATAGTGAAGTACAACAAGTATTAATTTTTTATTTTTTTTAAGCATTAGGAAATTAACGTCAACACATACTTCATAGCAACCCATAATCAACCCGACATAATAATTAAAATAATTACATGCAAGACATCATCGTAATCAATAAAGACACAAGCCAATGCATTAACATAAATGATAGTGACACCTGATCAACCATAAAAATATTTATCGACGTAGTTCAACACACCACAATCAACCGAAACAAATATAAATAATGAGAAACCATGTCGCTAAATATTAAAATAACTACCCACCCATCCTATCATGCATGGTTAGGACCTCCAGGACACATAAGCAAATCTCAAGCCCATGATTCATCCAATTGATTTTGACCACTTAAGGTCTCATGTCTGGCGACTGTTTTGAGGAACAAGGAGGTGTCTAATGCCCACTAATACAATCATAAGCCAAAATTCAACTAGATCAATCAATCAATCATAAGCCAAAATTCAACTAGATCAATCAATCAATCATAATCATCACTTATTCTTGGCGCAACAGAAAATTAGGCTATAAAAACATGTGTTAATTTAATAGATGCAATTATCACCTATGAAACATTTCAACATTAGTCCAGTTACAATTTACATACATCAAATTAATTTTGTGGCGCAAGGTAATCATCAATTTTATTTTCATGGCGCAAAAGTAATCATCAATTAATCAACCATCGGTTTATCGTGATCCAATAAAATAAAATAACTTTAATCTCAAACAATAAATCAACAATCAAGTGCAAGGTTGAGTAAGGAATGTATGAGAACAATAAAGGCCAATGAGAACATAAGTGGAACCTTGCGACATATACTAATTGTTCTAATCATCATTAGTAAATTTCCAATCGTTTCCATTAAGGTGTAGCATTACTTATCAAGTGTTTCGAGTCTCTGTAAAAAAAAACATCTATATAATTAGCTAAACTATGCTCTCCTTCATTTTAGGAATCATTTAAAAATGTATAAGAAATTAATATCAATTACGACTCCATTTAAGAATCTCATAAGAGATCCATCTTTTACAACGAGACAAAATAAATTAGAACCAAGGCACCATCCACAAGTAAGGCCCCATGAGTAACAAATTTTCATAAGTGAAACTTGAGGTCTCCATCCCTATAGTAGCGTTATTTTATAGAAAATAAACCTTTATCCCAATAAGCAATAAACATTGTGCCTGGAAATCGAGCCTTGATCTCCAGCTGGACAGTCGGAAGGCTCGCCATCAAATGGGATTTGGTTAAGGGTTACGAGACCAAAGATTCTGAAAAAAGGAGCGAAGGAGGGAGATCGGTGACCCAGCCAACCTTACAGGTCAACTACCAAGTCCAACCCATGAGCGCTAACCAGAGCGCATCCCAATGCCCACAAGGAAACCACGGACAACGAGTTTCACGGGTAGGCTACTGGGCAGTAGCAGGATGAATCGTAATCCCTTAAGGCGCCCTGATTCTCTCAATGATTAATAGGAGAGGCGACCACTCTGGCTCAAGTATCGGAGTCTGGAGACTACGCGCGGTTGGGATTTCGCCGATGCCATATCGGCTATCAAGAAAAGGGGTATCAATTTAATTCGCTGCAACCAATCATCCCACTAAAGGAAGGAGGTCATTGCATTGGAGAGGCGCACATATCATCAATTCAAGCTGGCCAATGGGAACCAGTTCGCAATGGAGGAAATTCACACCTCAGAGAGATTACACGGGTTTAAATTATGAGGACCAAGGTTCAAAAAAATTTGCAGCTGAATGACTTCAAGAAGTCAACTAGCAACCTTCACTAGAATCAGTCACTTCACTTAATCAAGTCGTTTGGGACTTGGGATCAGGACAGTTTGGCTTGTGGACTACCAAAAGTGGAGTCTATGATACTAACAGCAGAGGGAGAATTATATTTTTCATATAAATCCCTAGGTGAGTGAGTAAACCATATCGTTTAGACTAGTAATCGGTGACGATCTCTTACTCTTCTTCCCCCTTAGCACCCCGAGCCGCAAAGGGGTCATGCACACAAAACCAGAATCATCTAGCTCCTAGCTTGCCTCACAAGGTAGAGCCACCACTCACTCTCTAGCTGGGTATCCCAACTCTCACAAGTAAAACCAGTGAAAAATAATTCGGTAGCGTAACCTTACCGATAACCAGTGCGATCTGTTTCTCATCTAGGCCAGTTGTTTTATATAATTTCTCCATGACACATCCCCACTTGCACAATTAATTCACTTTTTAATTCAATAATTTAGAATTATTCCCCCCTTACACTCGTCATCCTCTCCCCCAAGTTGCACAAGTAATTCTACAATTTATTTTAATAAAAGTCAATTTCCCTCACCCTTCCTAAAAGCGCTCCTTAAATCACTCCTAGTTGTCTCTTTATTCCCTTTATTTCTAATTAATCATTGACACCTTACTAAATCTGAGTCGAGTTAAAATAGGATTCTTGTCCTAATTAAACTAGTGTTAACTAGACTCTAGATACATTTCTATGCATACACATTCCTTCATCTTTATTCCATTCTTACCTTAAGGTAATTTCTTGCACATATGTGTATTAAATCAATCTTTAAGTTTATTTTATTTTTCTTAATTTCTTAAATTGATTTACTTCATCCCCTCATTATTTAATTTATAATTTAGTTTTAGTCTTCTTACTAATTAGACTTAGGCTTAATTTTGAATAGGCTTAGACTTTCATTTGGGGATTTATAAGTAATCATGTCAATCATTAATTAATTAATTAAATCCAGCAATTCTTTAAGATTTTGTAAGGTTTCATTATTCACCCAAGTTTTTCTAGGCCACCTAGATTCATTGACTAGGTAATCGTTAACCTACAATTGGAGCCACGGTGGGAGTGCTAGTAGGCTGTGACAGAGACTCGACCACACCTCTCCTTCAACATCTGGTCTATGTGCATGGTCCCTTTATTCCTTATGTGAGTCAGATTAGCAAGCAATCGTCATCCTGCATCCATCAATGAAACACTGTCAATGATCCATATACAAAATCATACTATAATCGATCATATGTCACATATGCATAAATGAAATACTCAAACCAATACAATCCACTCCCTGACTCAACCCGGAGTCCAAGGAGGTCCATTGATGCCATCAGCATCCACAACCTATCAAGTGTCCTGCACACTAAGGGAAAACTCGTTAATAGCATATGTCAATACATATATATCAAATAACATTAAATCGCAACCATCAATCATCATCATAAAATCCATAAGTTTAACAAATAACCATGTACTATAACCGGATCATTTGCACGCAAGTGTCCTCAAAGAATAAGTCGTTAATGTGTGCTCGCAAGAGCGGGATGTTATAGCCTTTTATATGTGGGCTACATCATTACAAATAAATCATATAATTTAGACATTATTCATGATTCGCAAGTAGGAGTTAATCCTTCAAAAATTAATACCAAAACAAATTGCATTAATTGTGTCAAAGAAACTCCTATATGATTTATTTGATGTCACATAAGTCAATCAAATCTATTTCAACATAGGAATGTTCAAGTTGAACCCATTTTGATACCCTTTGAATGTCTTCATGACTTCAAAAAAGGAGAATTGAACCATCCCAACCACCGAATGGAACTTTTTATGGGATCAAATAGAAAACTAGAGCCTATGGATGTAATTGGCATCGATCCAAAGAATCCAAGAATGCACAAACCATGTACTTCTTACAAGATTTCACATATGTTTTTTCTTAAATTGTTAAACTCTAACTAAGAATTCCACTTGAAATACACCCATGTTATTTCTATGCTCAAAGTTAACTAAATTTTAAATGTACATTGAGCTTGTAATACATTGATGTTATTTTAATGGGGAGTGTTAACCTATTAATTTTAGGTGATTATGGTGCCTCAAATATGCATTAGTTTCTTACATGCCGACATTTCATGTTTTTAGGCATTGGTTTTCTTACATGCCCATGTTTTTTTAAATAATAATGGTTGATTATATTAAAAAACAAAAACATGCTACACTGTTACTTGGATGGCTAGAATACATACTTTGATATAGTCTCAAGCTGGTTGGTTCAAACAATGAAGGAAAAACTTCTCAGGAAAAAATAGAACCAAAATTAAAAGAGTGTTACATGAGTATAGGTCGATAAACTATTTATGGAAAAAACAAGAAAACCATTGAATTGTAAATTATAAAATGAAAATTTTAAGTAAAAATATAAAGGCCACATGTTTAGGGATTAACAACTTTGTCTCTCCTTACATGTCCTCCTTGGTTTAAGGGTCTTCAATACCAGTACAGGGCACCTAAATTGGGGCGGGGCGGGCAGGGGTATCAACAAAGTTGGTTTAACAAGAAATCAAATACGGAGCAATAGAGAGATCAATACATAGCTCATTTATATTGCTACACAGGATAAGGAGAATGTCCTTGGAATATTTTTCCCACTATATGAGAGAAAAGATGTGTGTGACAATATCCACATAGAGAAAATCCTTACTCTTGGTGGCTTCACCCAATTTGGAGTCTATTTGTTCCATCCACACCTCCATCTTTCCAATTTCCTTGGTGAGTTTGAAATGGATTGCTCCTACAGCCACAATGTTGTGCTTTATGCTTCCTCTAACTTTGAGTACATCCCCCAACAACATTGAGCAATATGCATACCTCTCCATGGATTACCAACACTTCCAAAGACCCATGATCAAAACTTGTACCAAATATCAATGAGGAGGAATGCTCCTTTCTTTAGAGCACTTTCGACAAATTGAACCACAACCCAAATGATATAGAGAAGTGTCATTTCTAAGGGAAAATCCCCTACATAAATGTTTCTATAGGGATGGGAAATCAAATGGAGTAATTTCTTCAAGATAGGAAGAGCATGCTTCACATAGGTGATGATAAATAGTTGAATATAAGAATATATTGAGGCTTCCAACCATTAGATGAATAATCAAATTCTTGTTTTGATAATAAAGACCCCATTTGATATGAGCCTACACCTAGAGTAGGGAAGAGGAGGGTGAGCCACCTCTCCCATTAATCCTTCATGACACTACGAATCTCCCCCTTGACACCTTGATGCTTCTTCATGACACTACCCACTTATTGGATAGGGATTAAATGGGAGTTCTCTTCTCCCTCTATGAGAATTTTTAGTACCTCGAGCACTTGTAAGACTCCTTAATTGGCCCTCTTATTAGATCAAGAATCGATCATTCACTTGACTTACAAGAACTAAAGTGAACCAAAGTCATGCAAAGGACGGGTCATTTTGGAATGGAGGTGAGTCAAGGATGGAAAGAAGGGAGTGATTCCTTGATTCAATGCCCTCCTAATTACTACAAAGTCAAAAATAATGACTACATCACTTCAATCAACCTCCTTAAGCAATCTAACTCTCTGATCAACAATGAGATCCTTTGCCACATTTTTTTTTGCATCCCAAACACCATGCAAATGAAAGACGTTGGTTTCCTTATAGGTCCAAATCGACTCTCCCTACATCTGCCACCTAGTCTTACCTACCCATGTTATTCCATGTTCTTGGCACTATGTTTTTTTAATTCCAACATTATTTCTTGGTGTATTGCTAACTCATTAATTTTAAATGTGAGTGCCACTTGAAGTATCCTAGAGCAATTTCTTCTTGTAATGTTAATCATGTTAATATTAAATATGAATGCACTAGACATATGTCAATGTTAATTTATATGTTAATTTAATTTATTTCTTCTTGCATTAGCGACTATTAATTTATATGTGGATGCACCTAGAAATATGCCATTGTTATTTCAACACTTGGATCTAACTTCTTGTTTTGTGCTTTTAGACAATTTTGTTCTTACAACCTTGGAGATTCTAGAGCTAATGTTAAGGATTTGTTGGAAAACAAGAAGAAACTAAATCCAAACATGAAGAAGAGAGGATGACAATTTCAATATATTGTTAAAACAATCCATAATAGATGCACTTCGTGCTCATCATTTATGTCCACTATTGACATGTCGAAAAATGGTTTACCTTTACACGAGTACATTGATCCCACAATCATACAATAATGGTGGCATCATCATATGAACTTATGGAAAAGTACAAGACATTGCATTTGATCTCCCCTTTTGTTAGTGTTTTTGTAACTAAGATACATAGTAAGCATATTCAGATGCTTGTTGGATAATGAACTCATGAAAGTCAACTTACATTGGAAAGGATGCACTCCTCTCGAAAATAAACATCCTAAACCAAAAAAACACATATTGATGACCCATAGTGTTAGATTCAAGAAGATGAATCCCTTAATACCTAACATTGGGTGAAAGGGAACCAAGTGGATGTGTTCCTACTAAATCAGGACCATAATGATGAGGTGGAAATTGGAGCAGGTTGTTAGGCACGAACAAAACAATGTCCTTGAAATGGATTCAACATTTTGCACCATCAAATACAAGATATGCTTGATTTTTTGGGGGTGGTATTTAGATAGTTGATGTTATCGGTACACCCACATTCTTGTTACATTATTTTAATTCATGAAATTGTGTCCCGTGGCAATACCATTTGTACATCATTTTAGGTATTTGTGATTTCTATCAATATTATTCACCTGAACGACGTTATGTATACATCAACGTTATTCTTATATAATATAATGATGATGATTAACGTCTATTAAAACCAAATTGGTAATATATATTCATTAAAATGTACTCTCCATAGAAATATCCATTATACACTATTCTTACTTTCAATGCACATAAAAATAACATTCTTGTCCCTTGATAATATCGAAATGCACCACTCTGACTTTCAATGCACATAAAAATGACATTCTTGTCCCTTGGATACTATCGAAATGTACTAGTTATGACTAAGTGGCTTGCATTATATTAACTTGTTTTTTCTTGCTCCTCCACATGGAAATCATCATTTCTTTTAGATGATGTGCTTATAGCAACCTTGGCAATGCACTTTTGTCCAATTATCTTATTTGTTTTTTTCCGTGAATCTTACAATATATTTAATACTCGCATTATTTTAAACAAATATTAAAATCCCATTCATCCACATTGATGTTTTAAAATTCCTGATAATTCTTTGCATATGGCATGTACCTTGATGTTGGCCGAAAAACTTGACCAAGTATTCCACGCCCCTAAAAAGCAATAGACGTTCAAGTTCCAAGGGTGTGTGTATAAGTTTATAAATGTAAGTAAAAGAGATAAAATATAATAGAGTAAAAGAAACATGAAAAAATGAAGGAAATATAAAATTGAAAATGAAAATCTAAAACACTATAAAAAGGAAAAAGGTGAGTATGAAAAATAAAATGGATTGAAAAGGAAGGGGGAGTGTTAACTAAAAATATAATGAAAAGAAACATATATATAAGGAAGTGAGAAGGAAAAGGAACTTAAAATGAAGTAAAATTATTTTTTAAAAAATAAAATAGAAAAATGAAAGAAAAGGGGAAAACCGAAAAAAATTGATATATAAAATACACTTGTATTTACATATTTGGCAAAAAATTGTAATTGGAAAAAATTGTAATTTCATAAAATATAAACAAAATTATATTTATTTTTTTTGTCGTGAAGAAAAGTATCTCAAAATTATATAATGGTATAATTTTTTTTATAGACACCGTATCGATTCCGTCCGATACTACGAGAGTGCAATCAAACTATATTTTTCTATACTGAATAAAACAAAAGACTCCATTCTGATTACAAAAACAACATACCAACATCAACTGAAGTAAAGGCTGGATAGACGCAGATTGATAAATAAAAATGACCACAAAACCACCAAACAACACCCCGAATACTCAAAACTGCTCAATTTTCAAAGATGTTTAGATGGGTAGGTGGGCTTTCTTCCCCATTTTGCCAATGATAGACAGTCAATCTACCTTTGGGCTCCTTTAGCGCCCACTTTGACAATAAGTCTGCCTCTTTATTATGCTCCCGATATATGTGCTGGAAACTAATCTCTTTAAATAATTTTTTCAGTTCCAATGTTTTTAATTTCCAACCATCTAATTCACTGCTTGAAGTTGACCCTTGTGATTCGTCCAATCAATAATGACTTTTGAATCCCCCAAAATTTGAATTTTATCAATTTCCCAAAGTGAAGCCAATGTAAGAGTCGCCCACAAACCCATTAGCTTTGCCTTTGTGTTTGTGCCCTCTCCGCAGTTGATGTACCATTTGATGACCCTCGAGGCATGAGTTTTAAATAAACCACCCGCTGCACAGCAACCCCCATGTAATTGTGTCTCTCCATCAAAGCATACTAGTGTGAAGCCCTCAATGTGAATAAAGTCACACACTCTATTTGGAATGGGATTTATAATAGCGGGCTACCAAGAAAAAGTAACTGCAATCTTGTGCACCACCGCAATATAAGAGGGTGTGTGATCCTTGAATAATACCTTATTCCTCTCAATCCAAATTTGCCAGCAAGCGATGGCTGCCAAACTAACTAGCGCAGATTTTTTCTAAATTCCAGACATTTAAACAATCTGAGATTGATGATCTAGCCCAAAGAATTTTTAAATTGTAGACTTCGGTCAGACGACTCCAAACTGCCTTAGTGAAGGGGCAATGTATAAAAATATGATTTGCATTTTCCACATTTTTGTTGCAGAGCTTGCATACCCCAGGGCCAAACCAGCCTTTAATTTGAAGCACATCCCAGGTAAGTAACTTATTGAAGGCCTCCAACCACAGAAACAATTTTATTTTTAGCTGGACTGGCCACTTCCACAACTTGATAATCCATGCTTTTTCACATTTGAAGTTCAGAGGTTTTATTAGAGCCCGATAGATATTTTTGACTGTTATTACGCCTGAAGCGTCCCCCCCAACCCACACCAGACCATCGGCACCGTGCGACAAAGATATACCCACGTCCTTTAATGCACAAGTGAATTTGTCCCATTTTGAAGCACTCTGTCACAAATGGCCCAAAGAATCGCTCCTGCGCCAACGATCTGAGAATGGAGATGCGTCCACTGTATCTCTGGCCTGCGCTAAGACCAAGATTTGCTTAATTGATAGCTGCGATCGAAGTGTGTCTGAGAGGATAGAGGTTTCCTCCAGATCGGCAATTACATTCTTTATATGTGTATACAACATCTAATAAATATTTTGAGAAAATGATTCAAATCTTATATCATATAGTTTGTTTGCCCATTTCTTCCTTCAACCTAAATCAAAACCACCACAGCTGCACTTCCATACAACTCTCTAAAAAACTAATAACCTAAATCAAAACCACCACAACTGCACTTCCATACAACTCTCTAAAAAAACCAATAAGACTATTGCACTTCCATACAACTCTCTAAAAAAACCAATAAGACTATTATGAGAAAAAAAAAAAAAAACATAGCCATCTCCTTCATGATATATATGCCTCACTACCCATTATATTGACTAATAGAAAAGATCATCAAATAAGTCAAAGATGTGGTATATATAGAGAGATATATATATAGAGAGAGAGAGAGATTGATTCTAAGGGGTCGCGGGAGAGGGAAAGTATAAAAAAAGAGATAATTTGAAAGAGAGGGAGTGGGGTTAGAAAACAATAAAAGAGGGGAAAGGGGGGTTGCGAAAGAAAATCATAGATTAAGAGTGTTCAATTTTGAATTTTTTGGGGTTATTTGAACATTCGTTTCAAAATATCCAATTGGTGATGGAGATACAAAATGACAATAACCTTCCTTTTCTAGAAGTCATTGTAACCATACAAATGGATGGGACCATTTCCTACCAAGTCTATAGGACAAAAATAAGAATTCCAAAGTGATGGGTATCTTCATGCCCAATCTCAACACCACTCCAGTGAAAAAGATCTTGTGCTCACCACCTTAGTTAGTAGAGCTCTCTATATAGTTTTAATGAAGACCATCTTGGAAAAAAATCCCTTTAAAAAACCTCTTTGAAATAATGTCTATACAAACTCTCAAATAAAGTTTTTCAAAAACCTAGCAACCCTAATGCTTGTTCCCACACTAAGCTTCTCATTGCTAATGCTCAAACATATCTTCCTACATTCAAGTGTTCACAATTAAATCTCAAAATTCCTTATGAAGAATAATATTAAAACCATTTTACGATAAAGACAAATCTAACCCTTTCCTTTACCAAAGTGTCTATGAGATCCCTTACTTGGAAGAATTTCATACATACACTAAATAGTCTTTCTATAAAAACATGATTCAAAGAACATATATTATCAACACCAACCACAACCACACCACCAAATCTATTATAATTAAACATTCTAACCTTACCAAACACAACATATATTTTGTCAAAAGTCAACTTCTTACCAAAACTTAACATTATTCCACACAACTCAACTTCTTACCAAAACTTCACATTATTCCACACAACTCAACTTCTTACCAAAACTTAACATTATTCCACACAACTTATTAAGAAGCAAGCAATTGAAAAAAAAAACCTAAGAAAATGAAAATAATTACAAATTGAGTCAATCATAACATCCTATTTTTGATGGCCTTCAAAACAAATAATAAACACTCTTAATTTGTGATTTTCTTATTCCCTTTGCATGTTTGATTTGTAACATTTGTATGGCTTTCTCTCATATTCTTTCCTATTCTCCCTTGTTTTTATTTTAGATTTAATTTTATTTTTTTCAATTTCTTCATTCTCTTTTCTTCTTGTTTTTATTGGGAATGCTTCCTTAAGTGGTTTTTTTTGTTTACAATTAATTGTAATATATTTTTATCTATACTTTATAATATATAGAATGATTCAAATTGAATAGTGTGTATGTATATCAATTAATACTACATTATTTAGTTATATATATATATATATATATATATATATATTCTTTTTTTAATGAAATCTATATTTTAATTTAAATAATTATATTATTATTTTTTTATATATATTTTTTCTTCTTTTCTTTATATATTATCATTTTTTATTTAAATAACTTTACTCTATTTTAATTTTTTTATAAAAACTATATTTTAATTTATTTATATATATATATATATATATATATTCTTTTATTTTTATATTATTATTTTTTATTTAAATAACTTGACCGTATTTTAAATTTGTTGTTAACTTCTCTCTCTTTCATGTATTATGTGGAAAAATTTGAAAAACTTAAAGATGTTTTCCCTCATTTATTCATAAATGGTATAAATTTATTGAAGTGAACTAATACACCTTATCCAAGAAGATCGAAACCTAATACCAAGTAACAGAAAATTAACTAAATATCCAACAACATTGATAATAAACTATAATCTAATAATCCATTGAAATACAACTTCCTTCATATTATTGTTTTTCATTACATTTTTAATTCTCCTCAATTTTCCATTCTATTCTTATTTTTCTTACCTTGCTTATTTCTTTTTCACCTTTTCATTTTTCCTTTTTTAAATTTACTATTTCGTTTTTTTTATTTTTTTAATCTTATTTTTTATTAACTATTTAATTAATTTTATATTATTAAAAATAATAAAATAACTTACTTAGGTTAAATGGAAGTGTACAAAGAAATTGACATGGACCTTCAATGATTACCATGTTACATGTAGTAAGAAATTTCACTGCAATTTTTGAGGTGCGGTGCATCTTTCAACATTCAGTATGTGGAAAGTGACAGCTTGTTAGATGTAAAAATGAGAATTAATAAACACGCAAAACCCAACTTCTCCTCTGCATTCTTCGAAGATGTCTATTCTCACCAATATATTATTTATGTTATTATTATTTTAATAATGTCTAATTATATTTTAGGTTAAAAATATGTCACATACTAATAAACCAAACCTAAAAAGTCGCTGCAAAAATTCAAACTACTTTCTTGTAAATCGCTGTTGTAGAAATTCCGATAAGCTCTGCAGCTTATCAGATCAACTGATAATAGAATTTCCGATAAGTTTGGCAGCTTATCCGATCAACTGATAAGGCACGTAAACGTAGAGGATTTAAAAAAGGCATGTGAAAATGGCATTAAAAGAAAAAGAAATTCGTTGAAAAATACTTTGTGTTTGGCAGCGAGATGAAAAATAGTGTTTTAGATGGAGAGGGTGGGTAAATAATGGGGAGAATAGTAAATTTGTGTTTAACTTTTCAATGTGGTTTATTTTTTTTTTAAATTTGGATTTATTAAATATTGAAAAAATTAATTTTTTTGGGACGTAATATTTTAATGTTGGTTTAATTTTTTCTAAGGTTGTTAAGTATGTATGTGATAATATCTATGTCATTATTGTAAATCACAAAAATATTTTAAAAAGTTTTGAAAGGTTTGAA
>JASDQU010439342.1:37861-48215 GCA_032191745.1 Picea mariana
ACAATAACATTTTGTTCTATCTTCAAGCACTTAAAAGAGAATGAGATTGCCACTATCTTGCTAGTCTGAATTGGTTCATGAAGGACAAACATGTCACAAAGTGGAATTTAAGCCTAAATAGGGAGGATAACAATTTATCCTCTCAACCACTCAAACTAGACACGATTGACAAGAAAAAATGTTTAAAACATCTCACCCCACCTTCATGCACTTAAGCAAGGGTGAGATTATTGGTACTTTGTCAACCTAATCAACTACCCAACCTAGATGGAAATGATACTTTTTCACTCTTAACCACCCAAGCTAAACCCAATTGACAACCTTCAAAGTACACACTTATCTATCTCAACTCACGTTCTTTTAATCATAGAAAAACTTGGATCTCAATTTCTTTTGAAATTTTAAAGCTTTGAATCATCTTATAATGGGCTAAAAAAATCCCTATAGCAAAATTCCATGAATAAAGTTCAAACAATTAAGGTGGAACTAAGAACCTCAAAACTTTGAACTTTAAGCAAAATTCTATTCTATCGTATTTGAAATATATAGTTAATATATTTAAAAAATAAAGGAATTTTAACGCATCACAACGACTCAATCATATTCCTATTACGGCACATCGAAAGCTCACCATTACCTCATCTGCCACGTGGAAGTCATAATCTTAAAATCCCCCTAGTACATCACGGAAGATACCACTTAAAATCCCCCTAGTACATCACGGAAGATACCACTTGGTGCCCTTTCTTGGAAAATTGCAAAACAAATATTATTTTTGTGTAGTCTCTTTATCAGCCGATTACATGGTTTTCTAAGAAACTTTGCACGCCAAGGTTGAAAGAATAAGATTTCTATATTGGATCTCCAACAACGATATTAAACACTTAAAAATAAAAATTGAGGTTTTTTTTTCAAATTTTTTTTGGTCGTACAAACAAGAGAGTCTTATATGTAAATTTTTGACATTTAGCTTTGATTACTATTATTATTCTCAATGTTTTTGTTTGGTTATCAGTGTCGAGGATACAATTTGTTTATTTTGGTTGTCATGTAAGTCACATCTATTGTGTATATCAATTGGATGTAGGCATACTCTGATAAAATTCCACCCTAGGATTGTTGGAGGGTATGATTGACATTAGCGTAAGACAATGCATTGGCTCGATTGTTGTTTAGAACAATCCACTGCTACGAGAAATTCAATTGCTGGTGAGCGAAGGTTTTCAAAGTGACTATCTGATGGTACAAAGAAATCAATATGTTACCGGTATAATAGCTCTCAAGATTAATGGTGACATTCAAACATGATTTAGAGGAGGGAAATCATAAGAGTTAAGCAATTACAGTGAAAGCATAGGCACGAAGCTTGCCTCCAATTGAAGGTGGGGGTTTCTCCATTATTTAAGTTTCATTCTTAGTGTTCTCGTCTATGGAGTTCGAGCATGTACTATTGGTGCATAATTATGTGTGAAAAATATTTAATTATCTGAACATATCTAGTATAAATATATGCACAATAAATAACTTTGTAATTATACCAAATAAAACATTGGAGTTATCAAGATAAGGTTCACTTACTTCAATTAACTTATCTTGATTTTACAATTCATTGATGGATCCCAAGTTGAGGTAAGCTTGACTTGGAGCATCTTTCTATTTAGGTACAATGAGTTGAGTTGTGGCTTAGTGAACTACAAACAAGTGTGCAGTTAGCATGCAAGCATCTGCTTTATAAAAAGGACCCAGGTACTCATTGTACATAGTTGATTAAGTTGAGAAATAATTGACCTTTCCATTTGCTCCGTGTAAATTTCCCTTTCAAGGGTTTTACAACATAATATCTCATGTCTTTGGTGAGTCTGTTGTGCTACTATGGTCTTGCGACCATGTGTGATTTCAAACATAAACCACAAAGACATCGTTCTCCTCTAAGGAGTCCAATATATACTATGGATGTTGAGCACAAACCAAATTTGTAAAGGATAAGAAATCCATGGTCGCATTCCTCCATGATGTTGTATGCGAGACCAAATAATAAAATAACAAAATAATTGCATTTCTCGAATGCTTAAAACTTCTAGAATGTACTCTTCTAGAGAGTTCTCCATTATTCTATCTTCTTCTATGAGAGCCTATATATGTATTATTTCTCTCACATAAAATGTACAAGAAGGATTAGATCGAGAAGAAGGTGTAGAGATGAAGCAGAAGGAGTAAATATGAAGTTTGATGTATTTATTTGCTAATAAGAATTAAAGGTTGATCCTTTCCTCGTGGTTTTTTTGTGCTGAGTTTTCTACATAAATATTTGGTGTTCTATTGTTCTTTCACTGTCATTTTTCTTATTAGTTATCTTAGATCTGTCTGAGTGTATTTCTTATCTAGATATTTTAGCTTCAGATCTATTTAATTATGTTTCAGATCTATTCATGATAATATCGTATCTATATAATTATGCATTAGATCTATAGAATTTTATTTTAGATGTATTGTTGATTGTTGTTTTTTAACCTATCACGTGAAATAATTGTCATCCTAAACACAATTGTTATTGCCCATCTTATTGATAGCATTCATGTCATTTTAGTATGTAGAAATATGCAATGTGTCACTACAACCTAATTGATCTAGTGGACAACTAAGAAAATGCGACAAAAATGAAATGTCAATGACTATGTCTAAGAGATCATTATCCAAAATGTAATATCATCCCAAGTAATACTAAGATCAAGAATGATCTTGTAGCTATTAAGAGAAACAACAATCAAATGATGATGATGATGATGATGATGATAATGTTTGGTAGCACAAAGAAATCACATTGAGGAAAAAACATGTTGAGCATCCTCACACATTAAAGAAAAGTTGAGAGTGGGGACAAGAATGCTCAATATTTATTATCCTCCACAGTACTAGGTTTTGCTTTGGGATTCTCTATCATTGATATTATGCATGCAAACAATGTCTATTTTTTATAAGGATCTTGGAGGATAAATAAATGACCCATTGCAATTTGTTTTTTCTTTATCCATGGTATCGTTATATCACAACATTTTCTTTAGCAGTATCATTTTCATATTTATTTCAATGGTGTCATTTTGAGAGTTCCATAAGAGAGGATAATGTCACAACAACTACAAAATTTACTACCAATTTTCGTTTTCATATATGATGCCATATAAAATCCCATAGGGTTTTTTTTTATGTTACATAAGACAATCAAATCCATTCCAACATAAGTAACTTATGTTCAAGTTGAAGCCATTCTGATACCCTTTGAACATCTTCACAACTTCAAAAAAGGAGAATTAAACCATCCCAACCATGAAATAGAGATTTTTATGGGATCAAAGAGAAAACCAAAGCCTATGCATGATGTTGGCATCGATCCAAAGGATCCAAGAATGCACAACCTTTGTAAGTTTTCTTTCAAATTATTAATGTTTTTGAACTCAAGCTAGAGTTTATTATATAAGGGGTTACGCTAAAGAAAATCAGCATAAACAAAAGGAGTTTTACAAAAATTGGCTCAGAGCTTGTGGATTGTACTACTTCTATCATACTGAAGATTACATATATTTATTACACATCAAAATGTCACACTTGAGTTTTGCACCCTAGGTGTCGCAATTGTCACAAAGTGACGTATGCACCTTGCTAAGTGTCGCATGCACTGTCTCAAGTGTCGTATGCACCTTACCAAGTGTCGCATTCACTTTGTTGAGTGTCACAACCCCTTGACACCATGAAAACATTTGTCACAATCCCTAAGTCATATTGGAGGAAGAAACCCGTCATTTCAAGGAAAAAAACACACCTTTTTCTTGGAAAATCGACCATTGTTTTGGCATTTATGAAGGGTGGCATCCCCTTCGCCATGTTGGGGGAGTGTAAATTCATGGAATTGTGCCCCATTTCCATGTTAGAGGAGTGCCACTTTACAGAATGGAACCCTGTGTTCAACTCTGGGGGAGCGCCAGTCTTGTTAGAGGAAATCAAGGGATTTCCCACCTTTTCCTAAGGGCCAACTCTCTTGGGATGAGGTTTGTTGTGGTCGAATCATACCCTATGGGCTCTATCCTAGGATCTAATCCCAACTTAAGGACCCATATCCTCAACCATATACTTCATTTTCTCATGGTGGTTTTGCCTCTCAAGCCTACATATTGAAGGTATTTCCAAGGTGAAGGGGGGAACAATTCAGGTATCAAAACTTTGATTCTGGAGAAAGCATCAACATTTTGATGTCAAGATTCATGAAAGGTCTAGATGAGGAGAGCTTGGAAAAGTGCTTCATCTTCAAACATGATTTGTAAGTGCATATTTTTGGCTTTCCAATTAATATCAACTTGGCCTATTCCCTTCAAGTTCATGTGTTCTACATTTGCTTGTCTATTGTCGTTTCAGTCTTCATATATAGATTTTATTTGTCTAATCATATAGAGTAGGAGGAAGAGATCCTTTGCTAGTCTTTGCAGGACTTCAGATGTGTTGAGGAGCTTGGAGATCAAGCCCAAGGATTGGAGAAATGAGGATGAACATCGCAGTCAGGTACGCCACATTCTTCTTCTCTCTTGCTTGATTGATTGAGTTATATCTATAGGGAAAGTAGTAAAAACTTGTTCAGTTTTGTCCTTGGACCAAATATGGGACTCTTGTTCCAAAGGGGATCTTAACCTATCCGCAGGGTAAGATTTGTCACAACAATATTTCCCTATGATATTTCCAAGCATTCTTACTGCATATGTCCTTTACAAATTGAATCAACAAAAATATAACTTTGAAGAACATTAACGATGACCAGACTCATTTTATGGGACCTTCTGCACTCCTCCACGAGGTGGGGTTTTCTTAGGCATCCATTAGCACCACATGACGTCTTCCTTTCTCTTCTTCAAAATTTCCAAGATGGGATACTGTGGAAGCTTGGTTGATTGAGGCTCACTAGGAAGTGTTGAGGGAATACCAAATATCTTAGCTACTAGAATTCCATTTCCAGGATGTCAATGCGTTGAACTAGAATGGTGATCACCTGATCCAACACTGCAAGTTTACTCGTGATCTATTGAAGGGAAAAATTGTTGGCTTCAGCCATTTCATCATGTCAATGGAGAATGTGTTTGACATAGCTCCAAGAAGATCCATACTTTCTATATAGGCTAGCTTGTTGCACCACCACCCACAAAAACTACCGCTACCACAAACCATTGACAATCCCACTTCCAAAATGGATAGAAACCAAAAGGAAAAGAAAAATATGCATGACTAAAACTCAAAATGATAGAGTTTAGAAACCTAGGATATCCTGGGCCAAGGAGAGAAGACCCGGAGTCCAGAAGAATCTTGAACAAAAGTTGATATAGATCCAACATTGAATAGTAATCACTAGGGAAATACGAGCACCAACAACAGATAACCATGAAAATTCTTAGTTGGAACCATAATGTATAGTTCTCCCTTCCTCCATAGAGCTCGAAGACTGGATCCATCACATAGAATAATCTTGTGTCATGCATATCTAAATCAGTGCACCATAATTCACACATATCCAAATGAATGTTGTCATCTCCTCCATTATCTAGCAAGTGTGTGAGGCACATGAAAACACGGACGATGAACCCAATACCTTTCCATTTGTCCTTCCCCATTAATGACTTATTCAAATGGATTATGGGATAGGAAGACACCTTCTTGTCCCATAGCTTCACCCTTGTCAATATTTTTTCCCTCTTTATCCCATCTATCTGCACTAGTGTTGAGACGTGGAAGTCATAATCTTAAAATCCCTCTAGTACATCACGGAAGATACCACTTGGTGACCTTTCTTGGAAAATTGCAAAACAAATATTATTTTTGTGTAGTCTCTTTATCAGCCGATTACATGGTTTTCTAAGAAACTTTGTACGCCAAGGTTGAAAGAATAAGATTTTTATATAACAAGGCTACATGGCAGCGTATACCTGTCGCTATGCAGGTATAAATAAAATAAAATAATAGTTGTATTGAATCCACTGCATGTGTCGAGATGAATAACAAATTGATTTGTTGAATATGGCAAGCAAGCGTCATCTCATTAAAGGACGTTGAACCTCATCTCATTAAAGGACGTTGAAGATCCTTTCGCAGCCGTGGAAGATCCTTACGCAGCCGCGACAATAAGAGATGCATTTGAACAACTAATCACAATTTAGAAAAATGTTTTAAAATAATTAAAAAAATCAAATTGTAATGTTATACCTTTAAAAATGCTCAAAACTATTTTGGTCAAACCCCAACTAATAGACGATCAATAGCATATCCAATACTATATACCACCGCAAGCGACAGTTATAATAATCAATATCCCTTCACATTATTTGGAATGATCTTAAAAAAACCCAATTTCATAAAACATTTAGATTATACATTGTAAAACGCTCAAACTTATATTTAAGGTTAACACTCAAAATTTGTAATATAAAAATAAAACTTATATTTAAGTTTAACCCTTAAAAAAATTGTGAAAACAAAAATACAAATGCCATCAACTTTGAATTGTACAAAATATTATATTATTTTATTTTAACTTTAACACTCAACTAACTGTGAAAGAAAAAGTACAATTGTCATCCATTTGAATCCTACCTACAAAATATTATTTTATTTTATTTAAATGTGCCTAGAAAAAAGATACCCATTAAATGAGAACAATAAAAAAAAAAATGCATATCCATGCCAAAAAAGAAAGGGTTATTTATTTAACAAGATGGGCCCCCAATTTTTGACAATATATATAAAAAAACAAGAAATATTTATTACAAGTACATTGGGGGAAGTGAAGGCAACAATAAGACTTCAAAGTTTTTGGCCAATAAGATATCACATAAATGAGATTTAAAATTTAAAATAAATAATTATTTTTTAAAACTTTGGATAAAGGGGTGTATATTTTATGGTCAACCATGAACTAATAGAAAGTCAAGCCTAACTCAAAACTATATACCATGCCTATCGACAAGTATAATAAGATTTTTATATTGGATATCCAACAACGATATTAAACACTTAAAAATTGAGGGTTGTTTTGGTCGTACAAACAAGAGAGTCTTAATGTCAATATTTGAAATTTAGCTTTGATTACTATTATTATTTTCATAGTTTGGTTATTAGTGTTGATGATACAGTTTGTTTATTTTGATTGTTATGCAAGTCGCATCCATTATGTGCATCAATTGGATGTAGGCATATTCTGACAAAATCCCACTCTAGGATTGTTGGAGGGCATGATTGGCATTAGCGTAAGACAATGCATTGGCCCGGTTGTTGTTCGGAGTAATCCACTGCTACAAGAAATTCAATTGGTGGCGAGAGAAGATTTTCAAAGTGACTATCTGATGGTACAAAGAAATCAATGTGTTACTGGTATAATAGCTCTCAAGAGTAATGGCGACATTCAAACATGATTCAGAGGAGGGAAATCATAAGAGTTAAGCAATTACAGTGAAAGCATAGGCACAAAGCTTGCCTCCAATTGAAGGTGGGGGTTTCTCCATTATTTAAGTTTCATTCTTAGTGTTCTCGTCTATGGAGTTCGAGCATGTACTATTGGTGCATCGTTATGTGTGAAAATTATTTAATTATATGAACACATCTAGTATAAACATATGCACAATAAACAACTTTGTAATTATACCAAATAAAACATTGGAGTTATCAAGATAAGGTTCACTTACTTCAATTAACTTATCTTGATTTTACAATTCATCGATGGATCCCAAGTTGAAGTAAGCTTGACTTGGAGCATCTATCTATTTAGGTACAATGAGTTGAGATGTGGCTTTTAGTGAACTATAAACAAGTGTGCAGTTAGCATGCAAGCATTTGCTTTATAAAAAGGACCCAGGTACTCATTGTACATAGTTGATTGAGTTGAGAAATAATTGACTTTTCTATTTGCTCTGTGTACATTTCCCTTTCAAGGGTTTTACAACATAATATCTCATGTCTTTGGTGAGTCTGTTGTGCTACTATGATCCTGTGACCATGTGTGATTTCAAACATGAATCACAAAGACATTGTTCTCCTCTAAGGAGCTCGATATATACTATGGATGTTGAGAACAAACCAAACTTGTAAAGGATAAGAAATCCATGGTCGCATTCCTCCATGATGTTGTATGTGAGACCAAATAATAAAATAATAAAATAATTGTATTTCTCGAATTCTTAAAACTTCTAGAATGTACTCTTCTAGAGAGTTCTCCATTATTCTATCTTCTTCTATGAGAGCCTATACATGTATCCTTTCTCTCACATAAAATGTACAAGAAGGAGTAGATTGAGAAGAAGGTGTAGAGATGAAGTAGAAGGAGTAAATCTGAAGTTTGATATATTTATTTGCTAATAAGAATTAAAGGTTGATCCTTTCCTCGTGGTTTTTCTGTGTTGAGTTTTCTACGTAAATATTGGGTGTTTTATTGTTCTTTCACTTTCATTTTTCTTATTAGTTATCTTAGATCTGTCTGAGTGTATTTCATATCTAGATCTTTTAGTTTCATATCTATATAATTATGTTTCGGATCTATTCATGATAATATCGTATCTATATACTTGTGCATTAGATCTATAGAATTTTATTTTAGATGCATTGTAAATTGTTGTTTTTTAATCTATCACATGGAATAATTGTCATCAGGGATGATTTTAGGGGCTAAATTTTGCTCATGGGCTAATTTTCCATGGTTTTTCCCAAAAAAACATTCGCTAATCTAAAAATGATTCGCCCAAATTTTATAGGATAAAATTATTTTACCTTAAAATTCGCCAAAAGTTTATACAAACTACATAAAATCCTTAGAAAATTGAATATTTTTACAAAAATATCTCCAAATATTTATATTTGTCATATGAAGGATTAGTAATATTTGCCAAGGTTTCTATAGTTTAAAATAGATTTTCATCCTTAAAATCATCCCTAATTGTCATCCCAAACACAATTGTTATTGCCCATCTTATTGATAGCCTTCATGTCATTGTAGTATGTATAAATATGAAATGTGTCACTACAACCTAATTTATCTAGTGGACAACTAAGAAAATGTGACAAAAATGAAATGTTGATGACTATGTCCAAGAGATCATTATCCAAAATGTAATATGATCCCAAGTAATACTCAAGATCGACGATGATCTTGTAGTTATTAAGAGAAACAACAACAATCAAATGATGATGATGATGATGGTAATATTTGGTAGCACAAAGAAGTCACATTGAGGACAAAACATGTTGAGCATCCACACACGTTAAAGAAAAGTTGAGAGTGAGGACAAGAATGTTCAATATTTATTATCCTCCACATTACTAGGTTTTTCTTTGGGATTCTTTATCATTAATATTATGCAGGAAAACAATGTCTATTTTTTATAAGGGTCTTGGAGGATAAATAAATGACCTGGCATTGCATTTTGTTTCTGCTTTATCCATGGTCTCGTTACATGCACGGCATTTTATTTAGTAGTATCATTTCCATATTTATTTAAATGGTGTCATTTTGAGAGTTCCATAAGAGAGGATAATGCAACAACAACTACAAAAGTTACTACTAATTTTTTTGGCATAGATGATGCCATATAAACTCCAAGATGGTTTTTTCAATGTTACATAAGTTAATCAAATCCATTCAAATCCAAGAATGCACAACCCTTGTAAGTTTTCTTTCAAATTATTGTTTTTTTTTTTTAACTGAAGATGAAATTTATATTATATAAGGGGCTACGTTGAAGCGAATCAACATAAACAAAAGGAGTTTTACAAAAATTGGCTTAGATCTTGTGGATTTTGCTACTGTTATCATACTAAAGATTACATATATTTCCCTATGATGTTTCCAAGAAGTCTGATTACATATGTCCTTTACAAATTGAATCAACAAAAATATAACTTTGAAGAACATTAATGATGGCCAGACTCATTATCTGGTACCTCCTGCACTCCTCCACGAGGTGGGGTTTTCTTCGATATACCACATCATGTCCCCCTGCGCTTCTTTGGAAATTCCAATATGAGATACTGTAGAAGCTTGGTTGATTGAGGATCACTAGGAAGTGTTGAGGCAATACCAAAGATATTAGCTACTGGCATTCCATTTCTAGGATGTCAATGCGTTGAACTAGAATGGTGATCGCTTGATCCAACACCGTGAGTTTTCTCGTGATCTATTGAAGGGACAAACTATTGGCTTCAACCATTTCCTACATTTCTCTAATATCTCGCCCCCACCCTGATCCAGATTTTATGAGCAGAAAGAAATGAATACATATTATTAACAGGTGCTTAACACAAAATAACAGAGATACAGTAAAACTGGTTTTCTATT
>JASDQU010439343.1:41238-56135 GCA_032191745.1 Picea mariana
TGACCTTCCAACTATCCTCTCGGTTGACTCAGTCCTTTATATTATGTTTCCCCACAATGAGAAAAGGGTTATTTGGGTGTGAATGATGTAGAGAGGTTTCCCAGATGTCACTAAGGAGCATATAGATGAACCAAAGAGCCTATAACTTTCCCATTGTTAAATAATAAAGAACCTGGCCAAAGCCAAAAGAACGATGGTTTTCCAGGGTAAATTATGAGTTTATATGTGATGATTGTTGTGATTGTATTTTTTATGAATGGTAAATCATGTGCATTGAAAATTAATTGTTGTTTGTGTATGGTTTAACAACCATAACTTCGTGTTTTTTTTCTTCATATGAGATATGAGTGATATTTTATTACAATGATGAGTGTTCCATATATAGGGAACATATGGTGACCTTCAATGAAAGGATGCGTCCCTTGAATAATATATAACTATTTATTATTATCATTTACTTTATTATATATAGTATTTAATCAATAATCATATTATTAATTATTATTCTAAGAGAATGTTTTCTCGATGTTGTCCAAACATCAACACTCCCTCTCAATGAGGGAGACATTCTGCATCATGCCAAGCTTGTCTCTGAAGTATTCAAACTTCACCCTAGACTCATGACACTTGTCTGTCAGTCTTGGGAGACGTCTCTCTCCCACCTGAACCGAGGAGAAACTCCTTATGCGACTCTCCCTTTTAAGCCAATTGACTCTCTCTGAGACCAGGCTCACACTAGGTCCGCATGTAATAGCATATAGAATTTTGAGTCTTTATCATTCCTTGTCAAATAACCATGACTAGGACAAAGACCACACCAAGATCTTTCACCACAAGTACACACCTATGAGTGAATGTCAGCCTGATGCTAACTGACACATGGAAAAAACACTTTAAGAACCTCGAGTCCATATTATTCTATTTCATGATCAAGGAAGGACTACGTCTGGGCCCATTTACCACAAGTGCACATTTATGATAAATGTATTCTATCTTGATTGGTCTACAGCCAAATCTAGGCGAAGTTCTGCCTGATGCTGAAACATCAACAATCCCTCTTAGTTAGGGAGGCATTTTTCCATAGTAGTACATAACTACTGTCCAGAGACACACAGTCTCCACCAGTGGTATGCAACCACCATAGTAGCAAAAGGTTTGTCACACATGACACTCCCATGTGGACTTCTAGAGGCTATACCCTCTAGGAACACTTAGTGTCAACTACCAATAGTGTGTGATGTCAAGGGTCAACTCCCTTGACATATCCTCATGTGCTCTCCACATGGGACATTGGGATATAAGCCCAAATGCACTTATCCCTTCTCAAATAAGTTTCCTCATAGATCAACTCAACTCAATTCACAGAGGAGTACGATCTGGAGAAATTTTGTCACACATGGCACTCCCATGTGGACTTCTAGAGGCTACAACCTCTAGAAACACTAGGGTCAACTCCCATAGTGTGTGATGTCAAGGTTCAACTCCCTTGACATGTCCTCATGTTTTCTCCACAAGGGACATTGGGATATAAGCTTGAACACCTTATCCCTTCTCGGATAAGTGTCATCACAGATCAAATTAACTCAGTCACAGAGGAGTATGATATGGAGAATGTCTCAAGAAGATGAAAACATCAACACTCCCTCTCAACGAGGGAGGCATTGTCTACCATGCCAAGTCTGTCATGAAAGTACTTGAATTTCGTCCTATTTTGGTAAGAATATAAACAACCTGCTCATCTGTAGGAAGGTACAACACCAATACTTCCTTCCTCTGCACCATGTCTCAAATGCAATGGTACTTGATCTCAATGTGGTTCAATTTGTCATGAAACAATGGATTATCTGAGATCTTCACACAAATTTGGTTACCATAATGAATAATAGTGGAATCTAGCACATGTTTAGGTAGATTGGCAAGGAGCTTGCGAAGCCACACTATTTATGGAATGACATACTTAATGCAATGTACTCTACTTCTGTTGTTCTCAGAGCCACATAATTATGTTTCCCGCTACACTAGGAAACCATGGAAGATCCCAAAGTGAAGCAACACCCGAAGGTTCTCTTTCTGTTCAATGCGCTCCCTACCCAATCAAAGTCAATATATTCCTTCCATATCATATCAATACTAGAAGTATATCTCATACCATATCAAACTATGCCTCACGGGTATCTCAACACATGCTTCGCAACAATCCAACATGTCTATCTCGACTGACTCATAAACTGGCTAAGTGCACTCACTGCATAGAAAATATTTGGTCTGGTGTTAACCAGGTACATCAATTATCTAATCAGATGTCTATATAGAGTCGAATCAATTTCGTCAGAATTGGAAGAAGACACTGCAGTATTCCAGATATAAAATAGTATGCAAAACATAAATAATTAGCTAGAAATGGCAGAGAAACAATGATATCACCAAAACAATACCACACTAATACCAGAATAACACCAGAAAGAGTACTTTGATTACTGAGAGCAATGTTCACTTGCCTCTTCGAGGGGGAAACCTCCAAAAAAGAAGATCTCGATTACAATAATATCCAAGACACCACTTCCCATACCCTCTATTCCTATTTATACTAAATCTATCTATCTAAAAGAACAATCTAGTGGAAGATCCTTCTAGAAGTGAAAGATTCTATTAGGTCTTATTACATTTGAATTATTCCTCCTTATTGCTAGGCCTTAATAATATTGACCTTTATTACATGGAAATATATTATTATACCCACTTGAGGGGTTAGGTAGGTTAGGTCCCTAACATTCCCTCCCCCTTAAAATCAACCTTGCCCTCAAGGCTTGAGATGAGGAAAATGTTGTAGAATGTCATCGGGCTCCCAGGTGGCATCTGCTGGAGTTGTATCTTTCCACTAGAATAACACTTCCTTGATGGTACGTTGACGAAGACAACGCTCTTGTTGGTATAAAACCGCTTGTGGATACAACCGGATGGATCCTTCTTCATCCAACTCGGGAAGGTCGGTTTGAGTGTGGCACTTAATTCCAATCACCTTTTTTAAGCAGGAGACATGAAAAACAGGATGGAGCTTAGAATTAATGGGCAAAGCTAACCGATAAGCCACATGTCCAACGCGCTTAAGAACTGTATAAGGACCATAAATTTGGGTGCCATTTTCTAACAATGTTCAGCTCTGAGTGAAGTTTTCTTATAAGGTTGCAGTCAAAGAAATACCTAGTCTCCTTCAACAAATTGACATTCTTAGGGACCTTGATTGACTTGTTTCTTCATGCGATTCTGATCCATGACCAAATTATCTTTGAGGGTACGGAGAATAGCCTTGCGAACTGTAAGTGTTTGGTCAACCACCTAGACCTTCAATACGCCTGGCATGTAGGAGAGAATGGAAGGTGGCTTTTGGCCATAGTATGCTTCAAAAGGAGTCATGCGAGTAGTTGTATGGTAAGAAGTGTTGTACCATCATTCAACTAATGGTAACCATTGAGCCATTGATGTTTCCTTTTAGAGGCAAAACACCTCAAATAAGTCTCCAAACACTTGTTGATGACTTCAGTTTGACCATCAGTATGTGGATGATAGGTAGTGTTGAGATGCAAATTGGTGCCCTGTAGTCTGAACAATTCTTGCCAAAAATTACTGGTGAAAGTGGGATCTCGATTAGAAACAATAGAATGAGGCATGCCATAAATCTTGAATATATGATCCATGAAACATTGAGCCACATTGAATGCCGTAAATGGGTGTTGAAGAGCACAAAAATGAGCATACTTGGAAATACGATCCACGACCACCATGATGGCTGACTTATTTCCTGATTTAGGTAATACCACAACAAAATCCATAGAGATGTCCCTCCAAATAGCGGGTGGAATCGGAATCGATTGGAGTGTGCCAGGAGGTTTTATGGTTTAGCCTTTGCTGCGTTGACAAAAATCACATTCTTCTACAAAAGTGCGAATGCCCTTTTTCATACCATCCCAGAAAAAAGAACGTTTGACCCAGTCATAGGTTTTGGTAAAACCTGAATGCCCAACTATGGGAGCAGCATGAAGCTCGGAAAGCACCATGGATTTAACTTGTGATTGTTTACTTAAATACAAACGACCTTTGTAGCGAAGTTCATCATTATGCCAAGAGTACCTTGGGGAAACTTTAGAGTTGGCTTGCAATTGTCGGATCAAATGAGAGATTTTAGGATCATGTAGCCATTCTTGGTGCACAACTTGGAGCCAATCTGGTACAATGAAGGAGAGGGAGAAAAGGGACCCTTCATCTTCATATTTCCAAGAAAGAGCTTCAACAACCACATTTTCTTTGTCTTTCTTGTAAATGATCTCATAATTATAACCAAAGATCTTAGTTACCCATTTTTGTTGCTCTGTGGAGGAAGGTTGTTGCTCTAGAAAATACTTGAGGCTTTGATAATCTGTTGTAATTTGGAAGCATTTCCCCAGGAGATAAGGGCGTCAGATATCTACTGCATGCAGAATAGCCAACATTTCCTTTTCATAGATTGATTGGCCCAAATGGAGTTCTAACAATTGATTGTTGGTAAAGGCCAAGGGTCTTCCTTCTTGCATAAGGATTGCTCCAATTCCTCTGCCCGAGGCATCACATTCCAGGATAAAGGTCTTTGTGAAATCAGGAAGGGCCAAGACCAGAGTAGTACACATAGCTGCCTTCAAAGCTTGAAAATCCTGATCCCTTGCTAGAGTCCAAGTGAAAGAATTATTTTTAAGGAGAGCAGTGAGAGGGGCCACAATCTTCCCATAATTCTGAACAAACTTGTGATAGTAACTTGTTAAAACCAAAACACCACGCAAGCCTTTGATAGTCTTGGGGTGAGGCCAATCCTGCATTGCTTTAATATTTTTAGGATCCACCCGAACACCATCCTTGCCAACAATATGACCCAAGTACTCTACTTATGAGGAACCAAAGGAACATTTAGAGCGTTTGAAGAAAAGTTGGTGCTGAGAGAGTAGATGGAGAATTTTATCCACATGGGAAAGATGGGATTGCCAAGTTTTGCTATATATGAGAATATCATCAAAGAAAACTAGGACAAAATGACGAAGAAAAGGATGGAAGACATGATTCATGAGACTTTGGAAGGTGGAGGGGGCATTACACATGCCAAAGGGCATGACCAAAAACTCATAGTTACCCTCATGAGTGCGAAAGGAAGTCTTGGGTATGTCAGCTTCTTGCATACGTATCTAGTGGTAGCCAGAATGCAGATTAAGTTTAGTGAAGTACTGAGCACCACTCATCTCATCGAAGAGATCATCAATGACTGGTATGGGAAACTTGTCCTTGATGGTGAGTTTGTTGAGGGCATGAAAGTTAGTACACATGCGCCAAGTAACTTCTTTCTTAAGTACCATGACCACAAGGGAAGAATAAGGGCTAGTATTGGGGTAGATAACACCCTCTTGGAGAAATTCCTGCACTATTTTCTCAATTTCATTCTTTTGGGCAAAGGGATGATGATAAGGGAGAACATTGGGAGGAAGAATGCCAAGAACAAGGGGAATGGAATTATGATGAACACCAAAAGAAGGAGGAATTCCATGAGGGGTGGAAAAAATAGCTTGATGTGTGGAAAGGATAGCTTGGAGGTCAGGATGCACAGAGGGTGTCTCAACGACTTGAATATAATGGAGTTGAAAATAATGCCAGAGTGGAATCTATTGAGGAGATTTTCCATGCGATGAGAAGAAATGATCTCAGGAGAACCAACTATGAGACCTTGGAATTGATACCTTTGTCCCTCTTGTTTGAATTGCATGGTTAATTCCATAAAATCCATAAGAATGGGACCCAAAGTGCGTAACCATTCAACACCTAGCACAATATCACAACCGCCCATGTCAATGGAAAACATATGACACTTCAAATGGTAATGTCCAATTTGAAAACAAACATTTTCACAACGCCCACCACATTTGATGGACCCATCATTAGCTATCATAATTTGAAAATTATTAACAACACGAATATAGAAATTGGTTTCCTAGGCAATGCAATGATGAATAAAAGTGTGGGTGCTACCACTTTCAACAAGGATGATGGCCTTCCTGTGCTTAATATAGCCAATCAACTTGAGGGTTTGTGGGGAAAAGAAGCCAATGAGGGCATGCAAGGAAATAAGTGGGTCAACTTCAGGCGGGTAAATAGGATCCTGGGTAGCATCGAGAAGGGAGGGCTCATAAAAAAGGGGAACTGTCACATCATCTTCAGGAACATCTATGAAAATGACCATAAAAAGTTTTTGTTCCTTACACTTGTGCCCCAAAAAATATTTTTCATCACAATTATAGCAAAGACCCTTCAATTAGAATTCATCCATTTCATCCCTAGTTAGTTTCTGGACCTTGAGGGGAGTGATAGGGGGGTTAGGATTAGTGGGTCGAGGGCGAGGAACAAAAGAGGGTTTTTTGTTCTGGGAGAAAACAACTTGTTGGGACTCTTTAGCACATGTAGTAGCTTCCAACCAAGTTTGAGGGTAGGCCATGAGAACCTAGGATTGAATTTCATCCTTGAGGCCACTGATAAAGCATTCATGGAAGAACGCATCGGACATTCCCTCTGTTTGAAAGGCCAAATGATCAAAAGAAGTGATACAGTCTTCCACTGTGCCTAACTGTTCCAACTTGGTCAAACAACCAAGATAGTGGGTATCAATATGAAAGCGAACATAGAGCTCTGCAACAAACTGGGTCCAAACAATATACCCTTGATATGAATTTTTACGCCATTTCCACCATTTCCAGCGTTCAAGATCTATATAGAGGACAACATAGCAAAGTTTGGCCAACTCGTCAGTAATACCATGCAGAGAAAAATAATTCTCCATTTGAGTGACCCAACCCTTCCGATCGTAGCCATCAAATTTATTGACCTTTACATGGGGAAGAAGAGGTTCACGATGAAAGGAGTTGGGTTGAAAATGTAGAGACTGAGAGGAATCAACAACATCAGGTTGGTCTGATGAGGAAGGATCCGTAGGGAGGTTCAACAATTGATAGACAGCAAAATAGAGGGAAGTAAATTGGGTTTTGAATTTGGCTTCCATAGTGTCAAATTTGTACTCTACTCATTTAGTGTGGGAATTGTTAGAGTCAATCTCAGATGTCATCTATTCGATGGAGGCATGGGCTTGATTGATGGACTCTTGGATTTCTTGGGTGCGAGTGGTGGCCATTTGGAAAGAGGAAGTGTAGGTAAGGAAAAATGGGTGGGTGGGACCACAAAAAAGGAATTATAAGTGATAGGTACCATGACGATCAGTGTGAGAAGGAAAATATATTGGAATAGGCGGAGAAATAGGGAAATTGGAAAGGGGTCGGGTCCACTGAAACAAAAAGGATTAAAAATGAAGGGTATGGATGCAATCATGGAGAAAAGGGGAATTCAATGGAATAGGTCCCAAATAAGTGTGTCATAGGAACCACTATACTCTTGCGAAGTTATACTCCATCCTGAAGAATACTACAGTGATGAAATGCCCAAATTCTTAACAGGAAGAAAGGTGTAGTAATTTCACAACCCGAATGCAGAAGACACAGTTGCACGAAAATAGATCTTGTATGTTCTGTTTTTGTTTCTCTCCCAATGGTTAGGGTATTCAAGGGTTCTATAGACAAGGGTTTTCCTTGTGCTATAGCTCTCTGATATACGTGTGGGGTTCAACAGTAATACTCGACCCAATATCTCAGGGCACCAACTAAGGAGGCTATACTGTGCCCTTATCCGTACTACTCGACTCCCCAGGTACTAGAGAGAATCTTCCCGAGTGTTTTTATTGGTGGCACTATAGCAGTCAGGCAACCGATCGGTTTATCTATGGAGGGATTTAGAAGATCTAGGCCAATCTGTATACATGTGTTGTCTAATGCGCTACCACTTGAAGGGGTACCAACAAGGGTTACAAGGGTGGCCAATAGATGTGCGTTTAAGTACCAATTGTATTCCCTGCTTGTATGAATCCATGATCATGAGTTTATGCAGGTAACGACAAATCTATGTAACTTTAAGACGCCAAAATACATCTTTACCCTGAAAAAAAATTAACCCACAATTTTCTATGGAGGAAGGTGCTCTGATACCACTTGTAGTATTCCAAATATAAAATAGTATGCAGAACAAAAATAATTATCTAGAAATGACAAAGAAACAATGATATAACCAGAACAATACCACAATAATACCAGAATAATACCAGAATAACACCAGAAAGAGTACTTTGATTACTAATAGAAATGTTCACTTGCCTCTTCGAGGGGGAAACCTTCAGTAGAGAAGAGCTCTATTACAATAATATCCAAGACACCACTTATCATACCCTTTATTATTATTTATACTAAATATATCTATCCAAAAGAACAATATAGAGGAAGATCCTTCTAGAAGCGAAAGCTTCTATTATGTATTCTTACATTTGACTTATTCCTCCTTATTGATAGGCCTTAATAATATTGACCTTTATTACATGGAAATATATTATTCTACCCAATTGAGGGGTTAGGTAGGTTAGGTCCCTAACAGAAAAACTTAGTTTCTTCAGATTCATCACCATTGGTGTAGCCATGGGCTTCAAGTTCAACATCCCAAACTTCTTCAATATCTCAATTGTGTACTTCCCCTGACTCGGGAAGATCTCATTATTTATCTACCACACCGCTAGTCCCAAGAAGTAGTGAATCATACCAAGGTCCTTCATCTCAAACTTATAGGCCAATGCATACTTGCATTCAACAATAAGGCTCTCTGCATCACTGAGGAATAAATAATCAATGTAGAGGACCAAAATCAAGGACTCACCATTAACAATATTGTAGTACATGCTAGGATAAAAAACACTTTTGTTGAAGCCCAAAAATCATCAGGTGTCCATCAATCCTTGCATACCAAGATCAAGGTGGTTTCTTGAGTCCATACAAGGCCTTCTTCAACCTACACACATGAGACTCCTTCTCATGTATCACAAAACCATATGACTACTCGATGGATACTTCTTCCTCAATCTCTCCATTGAGAAAGGTTGTCTTTACATCCATATGATGTACTCTCCAACCCATGGATGTTGCAAGGGAAATAATCATCCGGATAGAAGTGTATCAAGCAACATGAGAAAATGTATCCTCATAATCTATTCCCTCCACCTAAGAGAATCCTCTAGCAAAAAATATCATTTTGTGCCTCTCGATGCTCCCATCAACTATGTGTTTGATATTGTAGATCCATTTGGAAGTCACTGCAAACTTCCCCTCGGGTCTCGAAACAATATCCCACACATCATTTTTCATGATGGACTGATACTCCTCCTATTATAACATACGGTTGTAAAGGGAAGAAGGTTGTCCAAGTTCTCGTTCTACACAGAAACGACCAAATATAGTGTTAGGAGCAGTCCTTTTTGGGTTCAGGATGCTGACAGGTGACCAGATTCAATTTTCATCCGTAGGATCTGAGCGATAAAAATACCAGCCGTAAGATCAGTAAGATTAAGTCATGACCATCAGATCCCATCAGAGAGAAATTGACGGTGGGTAGTCATTGTGGGGATCGGGATACGAATTAAAGTTTACACAAGTTGTGAGCCCGCAATCGCTCACAATTGTTGATCTTTCTAGATCAATAGATCAACGATGCATATTGATCCTACTACAAATGAGCATCTTCGCATTGCGGGGATTGGAAAGGAAATTAAAGTATCTTCTAGTTGTGATCCCACAATATCTCATGGCCATTGATCTTTCAATAGGGGACACATGTTAGGCGATCTCATACTCCTGGAGAAAGAAAGTAGAAGTTGAGTGAATAAAGGACTCCAAATTTCCTAAAGCTTGAACTCCCAAAGTAAATTTCGGTCATCCAAAGAAAGAGGACACACGACGCCAGATCTCACACTTTTGGAATTTAACAATTTGTAGGAATGTAAGAGCTATGCATTGAAAAGGCCCGAAGCCTGAACTCCTGAAGTAAATCTCGACCTTCCAAATTAAGAGGCCACACGTCACCAGATATCTCACTTCAGGAATTCAGAAATTTAGAGAATTGCACAAGAAAGTAAGAGAAAGAAGGCTCAAAGCCCAAACTCCTAAAGTAAATCTCAGCCATCCAAAGAAAGAGGACATGCGGTGCCAGATCTCACACTTCAAGAATTCAACACTTCGGAGGATTGTAAGAGCTATGCATTGAAAATGCCCGAATCCAAAACTCTTGAAGTAAATGTGAGCCATTGATCTTCGCAGCAGTAAGCAGGGTCCATCCAAGAGAGACACGTGGAAAAAAAAAGCGTGGCTTTACCAGATCACATATCGCGACTAGATCAACGACCAGGCTCCATTGCGGGGACACAACATGCTCGAACGATAAAATTCTTGAGCAGTCCCGCAATCAAAACCGTGGTATAGAAAAATAACTACGTGGCGAAAGGTGGTGGATTGCGGGCTCAAAAGCGGTGTGGATCCAAACCACCTTTGACGGCCCCACATTCATGTGCCTATATAGCATCTAATCCAAGAGCAATGCGTGGCATCCCCTTAGGCATTAAGACTCATCCCGATACCGAGGAGAGATCAATTAATGAAAAAGGAGTGGTGGTTGAAACCTCAGCTCACTCCATAAATAGAAGCCGTGGAGGATCTGGTCGTGGTGACAGAAGTGTCATCTCGAGGTACCACGATGGACGTTTTTCTTGAAGGCCCATGATGAGCTGAGTTTGAGGTTGATAGGAGGATACATGCATAGTCTGACAGAAGAAGGAACAAATGTAAATCTCTGGATGGGATGGACAGATTACACTCCTGGCAGTTGTGGACTGATCTGATATAAATAGATCAATTTAGATTTTTTAAAGAGGGGATGTTCTTCAAAGGCTATAGAGCCAAGGGATTTTTAGGGAGCAAGGCTCTATAATTTTCCATTTGTATGCCTATGGGATTGGATTGTAAATATATGTTATTGAAGATTCATTTGAATCATTTTTATCAGACCGTCTTCTTAGTTTACACGCTTTTTTTGTTCTCCTTCTTGTATGAATGTAATCTCGCTGATTTATGGATCCTTGAGGCGATGGAGGATCTATTTCTATTATGCTCATATTTCATGGTTCATCATATTTTCTCTGTTTTTCTTATTGTTTGAATGTAATCTATCTGATTTATGGATTCCCGAGGTGATGGAGGATATGTTGCTATCATGCCCATCTTTCATGGTTCGTCAAATTTTCTTTGTTTTTATTATCGTCTGAATGTAATCTCTTTGATTTATGGATTACTGAGGCGATAGAGGATTTGTTTCTATCATGCCCATATTTCATGGTTTGTCACATTTTCTCTATTTTTCTTATCATCTGGATGTAATCTCTCTGATTTATGGATCCCTGAGGCGATGGAGGAACTGTTTCTATCATTCCCTTCTTTCATGCTTCGCTAGATATTTTATGTTTTGTTCTCATATGGATGTAGCATCTCTTTGATCTATGGATTCCTGAGACAATAGAGGATCTACTATTATATTGCCCATTTTTCATGGTTCATCACTCATACATTTTCTATATTCCTCTCACCACCACATAATTTTTTTTTTTCTAATAGGCGGTTTAAATTCCTTCCTTATTCATGATACTTATGACTCTGTAGCCCAATGGTCCATCACTAATATGCAGTCATACCTGTTCTCTTCTTCTCTCCTTACAGTCTCGCTAAGGCACCCACTCAAACCATTTTAATCCATTTTACCTTTTTCTTTGATGGGTGCTGGGATTATCCTCTTGCAGTCAGAGGGTGAATATCAATGCTAACATTAATGGTGCTATTGTTGAGGATGGAAGTGAAGATATCTTCCCTGGGAGAACGACAACGATCAGATCTGATCTTTGATGGTGAACAAAGACCAAACACATTCATATTGCATATCATTCACCTGGTGACTCCATGATTAAAGAATCCAGTGGCGACTCCACAAGTTTGGAAGTCATATTTTCAGATGGAAGCCATCTTGGCTAAGAGGTTTTCTCCTTTTAATTTCTCTTCTATTCCTGATTTTACATATGTTGTTCCTACTATAGATGAGTGGGTTGATTGTTTTCCCAGATTTAGAGAACATAGAGATGAAAACCCTGCAGAGCATCTTCTTGAGTTTCATGAACTCATGCATCAGTGGGGAATACATCATGAGTATGTATTAATGAATATGCTCATTTACTCATTAGAGGTAGATTCTCATGAGTGGTATCGATCCTTTCCCCCTGCTAGCATCTCCTCCCTGGAACAGTTTCATGTAGTTTTCAATATGCATTGTCAAAAGTTTTATTCCTCTTAGTAAATTTGGCATAGCTGTTGTGCGGAGTATAAAGACTGTGTTTAGGATATAGTTGATTCTTATGAAGGATGTGAGAATGAAGAAGATGCCTTGAATGGGGAATCAATTTTTTCACTTCCCTGTTCATCTGCATCTGATAAAAACTGTGTTTACTATCTCAGCAAGGAAAGTGCAGAAATTGAGTTTGTTATGGAAGCTTATGTTCTTTGTAGCCCAGTCTTTAAAAAGCCTAGATATGAGAAGCCTTATTTTGAGTCATATGATGATGATGAGATACTACTTCCTGGATTGAATCCTGAAAGGCAACCTGCATTTAGTAATGAAGAAACATTTTCTCGGGATGGGCATAAGATACCTCTTGGTAGTTCATTTGGGGCTCCTCCTTCATTTGGTAATTATGGAGATAGTGATGAATATGATGAGGTGTTTGTTGAATAAAAATGCATTATCATCCAACCTTCTAATGAAAATGAAATCTTCTACCAAGAGCAGCATGTTAAGGAGAAGCAACCATCCATTTATATACATGAGGAGATTTCTTGATATTAGCTAGAAGATGTTATCAAAGAGGGAAAAAGAGAAATGTATTAGTAGCCCGCATCAGCCTTTCACTCAGCTATGTTTTCCTCAGACGTTCAACCATATGTGAGCAGCTGTAAAGAAGAGCAGGTTTTCTGTTACCAACCCAGTAGATTTTATCACCTATTTTATGACCCTATAGGGGAATACATGGAGTTGCATTTCCTCAATGTATTGGAGCCTCCAAGCCTTATCTTACCTTCATCATCAGAAGGAAATATGAAGAATGTAATCAATTTTTTTCCATAGTTTCATTGTCCCTTATTGACCAGTGACAAGCAAATAATTTTTCAATTATGAAGTTATTTGGATGGCTCTGGTGGATGTTTGATTTCACCTAGTGCATTGTAAAAAGTCAGTTAGTCTAGGATTGTACATAAATGAGGTCCTTTTGGATCATGTGTAATTTATTTCTTTTTTTTGTAAATAGAGTAGTGTACATGTCGGCATGTTTTCCTCAACAAGATGTGTTTGAGCTTGACTCCACAACCCAATAGCTAAGGCACTAGAGCTGCGTGTTCTTGGAAACTTTTAGGGAGCATGCCATTCCCTATGGAGCCAATGTTATCACATACAATTGTCAAGGGCAAAAGGTCATCCAAGTTATTGGCCTGCACATAAGCGTTCAAGTGAAACATTCAGAGTAGTCCTTTTCGGGTTCGGGATGTTGACATGCGATCGGATTCAATTTTCAGCCATAGGATCTAAGCGAGAAAACGACTAGCTGTCAGATCAACAAGATTAAGTCACAACCATTAGATCGCATCGAAGAGAAATTGATAGTGGGGAGTCATTGCGGGGATCGATATACAAATTAAAGTTTCCACAAGTTGTGAGCCCACAATTTCTCACAATCGTTGATCTTGCTAGATGAACGATGCATATTGATCCTACTACGAACGAGCATCTTCGCATTGCGGGGATCAGAAAGGAAATTAAAGTATATTCTAGTTGTGATCCCGCAATATCTCGTGGCCATTGATCTTTCAGTAGGGGACACATGTTAGGTGATCTCGTACTTCTCGGAGAAAGAAAGTATAAGTTGAGTGAGTAAAGGACTCCAAATTTCCTGAAGCTCGAACTCCCAAAGTAAATCTCAGTTTTCCAAAGCAAGAGGATACGTGACACCAGATCTCACACTTCGGGAATTTTACAATTTGGAGGATTGTAAGAGCTATGCATTGAAAAGGCCCAAAGCCCGAACTCCTGAAGTAAATCTCGACCGTCCAAATTACGATGCCACACGTCACCAGATCTCTCACTTCGGGAATTCAGAACTTTAGAGAATTGCACAAGAAAGCAAGAGAAAAAAGGCCCAAAGCCCAAAATTCTAAAGTAAATCTCATCCATCCAAAGAAAGAGGACATGCGGTGCCAGATCTCACACTTCGAGAATTCAACACTTCGAAGGATTGTAAGAGCTATGCATTGAAAATGCCCGAATCCAAAACTCTTGAAGTAAATGTGATCCATTGATCTTTGCAGTAGTAAGCAGGGCCCATCCAAGAGAGACACGTGGAAAAAAAAGAATGGATTTCCCAGATCACATATCGCGACCAGATCAATGACCACGCTCCATTGCGGGGATGCAACATGCTCGAACGATAAAATTCTCGAGCGGTCCGCAATTGAAACCGTGGTATAGAAAAATAACTACGTGGCGGAAGGTGGTGGATTGTGGGCTCAAAATCAGTGTGGATCCAAACCAACTTTGACGACCCCACATTCACGTGCCTATGTAGTGTCTAATCTAAGAGCAGCGCGTGGCATCCCCCTAGGCATTAAGACTCATCCTGATACCGAGGAGAGATCAATTAATGAAAAAGGAGTGGTGGTTGAAACCTCGACTCACTCCATAAATAGAAGGCATGGAGGATCTGGTCGTGGAGACAGAAGTGTCATCCCGAGGTACCACAATGGACGTTTTTCCTTCACGCCCATGATGAGCCAAGTTTGCGTCTAACAGGAGGATACATGCACAGTTTAACATAAGAAGAA
>JASDQU010439343.1:56171-67822 GCA_032191745.1 Picea mariana
AATGATATGATATAAACAGATCAGTTTAGATTTTGTAAAGAGGGGATGTTCTTCAAAGGCTATAGAGACAAGGGATTTTCAGGGAGAAAGGCTCTATAATTTTCAGTTTGTATGCCTGTGGGATTGGATTGTAAATATATGTTATTGAAGATTCTTTTGAATCATTTTTATCAGACTGTCTTCTTAGTTTACACGCTTTTTCTGTTCTCCTTTTTGTATGAATGTAATCTCTTTGATTTATGGATCCCTGAGGTGATGGAGGATCTATTTCTATCATGCCCATACTTCATGGTTCATCATATTTTCTCTGTTTTTCTTATTGTTTGAATGTAATCTCTCTGATTTATGGATTCCTGAGGTGATGGAGGATCTATTGCTATCATGCCCATCTTTCATGGTTCATCAGATTTTCTTTGTTTTTCTTATGATCTGAATGCAATCTCTTTGATTTATGGATTACTGAGGTGATAGAGGATTTGTTTCTATCATGCCCATCTTTCATGGTTCGTCATGTTTTCTCTATTTTTATTATCATCTTGATGTAATATTTCTGATTTATGGATCATTGAGGCAATGGAGGATCTGTTTTGATCATGCCCATCTTTCATGCTTCGCCAGATATTTTATGTTTTGTTCTCATCTGGATGTAGCATCTCTTTGATCTATGGATTCCTGAGACAATAGAGGATCTGTTGTTATATTGCCCATTTTTCATGGTTCATCACTTAGACATTTTCCATATTCCTCTCCTCACCACCACATAATTTTTTTTTTCTGATAGGCGGTTTAAATGCCTTCCTTATTCATGATACTTATGACTCTGTAGCCCAATGGTCCATCACTGATCTGGAGTGATACTTTTTCTTTTATCCTCTCCTTACAGTATCGCTAAGCAACCCACTCAAACCATTTTAATCCATTTTATCTTTTTCTTTGATGGGTACTGTGCTTATCCTCTTGCAGTCAGAGGGTGAATATCAATGCTAGCATTAATGGTGTTGTTGTTGAGGACAGAAGTGAAGATATCTTCCCTGGGAGAACCGAAATGATCAGATCTAATCTTTGATGGTGAACAAAGACCAAACACATTCATACTGCATATCATTCACCTGGCAACTCCATGATTAAAGGATCCAGTGGCCACTCCACAAGTTTAAGAAGTCATATTTTCAGATGGAAGCCATCTTGGCTAAGAGGTTTTCTCCTTTTAATTTCTCTTTTGTTCCTCATTTTACATATGTTGTTCCTACTATAGATGAGTGGGTTGATTGTTTTCCCAGATTTAGAGAACATAGAGATGAAAACCTTGAAGAGCATCTTCTTGAGTTTCATGAACTCATGCATCAGTGGGGAATACATCATGAGTATGTATTAATGAAGATGTTCATTTACTCATTAGAGGGAGATTCTCGTGAGTGGTATCGATCCTTGCCCCCTGCTAGCATCTCCTCCCTGGAACAGTTTCATGCAGTTTTCAATATGCATTGTCAAAAGTTTTATTCCTCTAAGTTCATTTGGCATAGTTGTTGTGAGGAGTATAAAGACTGTGTTCAGGATATAGATCATTCTTATGAAGGATGTGAGAATGAAGAAGATGCCTTGGATGATGAATCAATTTTTTCTCTTCCCTGTTCATCTGCATCTGATGAAAACTGTGTTTACTATCTTAGCAAGGAAAGTGCATAAATTGAGTTTGTTCTGGAAGCTTATGTTCTTTGTAGCCCGGTCTTTAAAAAGCCTAGATATGAGCAGCCTTCTTTTGAATCATATGATGATGATGAGATACTACTTCCTGGATTGAATCCTGAAAGGTAGCCTGCGTTTAGTAATGAAGAACAATTTTCTCAGGATGGGCATAAGATACCTCTTGGTAGTTCATTTGGGGCTCCTCCTTCATTTGATCATTATGGAGATAGTGATGAATATGATGAGGTGTTTGTTGAATAAAAAGGCATTAGCATCCAACCTTCTAATGAAAATGAAATCTTCTACCAAGAGCAGCATGTTAAGGAGAATCAACCATCCATTTATATACATGAGGAGATTTCTTGATATAAGCTAGTAGATGTTATCAAAGAGGGAAAAAGAGAAATGTATTAGCAGCCCACATTAGCCTTTCACTCACCTATGTTTTCGACAGATGTTCAACCATGTGTGAGCAACTGTAAAGAAAAGCAGGTTTTCTGTTACCAACCCAGTAGGTTTTATCACCTATTTTATGACCCTGTAGGGGAATACATGGAGTTGCATTTCCTCAATGTATTGGAGCCTCCAAGCCTTATCTTGAATTCATCATTAGGAGGAAATATGAAGAATGTAATTAATTTTTTTCCACAGTTTCATTGTCCCTTATTGACCAGTGACAAGTAAATAATTTTTCAATTAGGAAGTTATTTGGATGGCTCTGGTGGATGTTTGATTTCACCTAGTGCATTGTAAAAGGTCAGTTAGTCTAGGATTGTACATAAATGAGCTCTTTTTGGATCATGTGTGCTTTCTTTCTTTTTTTGTAAATAGAGTAGTGTACATGTCAGCATGTTGTCCTCAACAAGATGTGTTTGAGCTTGACTCCACAACCCAATAGCTAAGGCACTGGAACTGCGTGTTCTTGGCAACTTGCAGGGAGCATGCCATTCCCTGTGGAGCCAATGTTATCACATACAATTGTCAAGGGAAAAAGGTCATCCAAGTTATTGTCCTGCATAGAAGTGTTCAAATGAAACATTCAGATAAGTCCTTTTCAGGTTCGCGATGCTGACATGTGATCGGATTCAATTTTCAGCCCTACAATCTGAGCGAGAAAATGACTAGCCATCAGATCAACAAGATTAAGTCATGACCATCAGATCACATTGAAGAGAAATTGATAGTGGGGAGTCATTGCGGGGATCAAGATGCAAATTAAATTTTCCACAAGTTGTGAGCCCGAAATTTCTCACAATCGCTGATCTTGCTAGATCAACGATGCATATTGATCCTACTACGAACGAGCATCTTCACATTGCGGGGATCGGAAAGGAAATTAAAGTATCTTCTAGTTGTGATCCTGCAATATCTCGTGGCCATTGAACTTTTAGTAGGGGACACATGTTAGGTGATCTTGTACTCTCGGAGAAAGAAAGAAGAAGTTGAGTGAGTAAAGGACTCCAAATTTCCCGAAGCTCGAACTCCCAAAGTAAATCTCGGTTGTTCAAAGCAAGAGGATAGGCGACACCAGATCTCACACTTCAGGAATTTCACAATTTGGAGGATTGTAAGAGCTATGCATTGAAAAGGCCCAAAGCCTGAACTCCCGAAGTAAATCTCGACCGTCCAAATTAGGAGGCCACACGTCACCATATCTCTCACTTCGGGAATTCATAACTTTAGAGAATTGCACAAGAAAGCAAGAGAAAAAGTCCCAAAGTCCAAAGTCCTAAAGTAAATCTTAACCATCCAAAGAAAGAGGACATGTGGTGCCAGATATCACACTTCGAGAATTCGACACTTCGGAGCATTGTAGGAGCTATGCATTGAAAATGCCCGAATCCAAAACTCTTGAAGTAAATGTGAGCCATTGATCTTCACAACAGTAAGCAGGGTCCATCCAAGAGTAACACGTGGAAAAAAAATCATGGCTTTCTCGAGATCACATATTGCAACCAGATCAACGACCACGCTCCATTGTGGGGACGCAACATGCTCAAACGATAAAATTCTTGAGCGGTCCCACAATCGAAACCATGGTATAGAAAAATAACTACATGGAAGAAGGTGGTGGATTGCGGGCTCAAAAGCAGTGTGGATCCAAATAACCTTTGACGGACCCACATTCACATGCCTATATAGCATCTAATCCAAGAGCAGTGCGTGGCATCCCCCTAGGCGTTAAGACTCATCCCGATACCGAGGATAGATCAATTAATAAAAAAGGAGTGGTGGTTGAAACCTCGAATCACTCCATAAATAGAAGGCGTGGAGGATCTGGTCGTGGAGACAGAAGTGTCATCTCGAGGTACCACAATGGACATTTTTCCTATAGACCCATGATGATCTGAGTTTGCGGCTGACAAGAGGATACATGCACAGTTTGACAGAAGAAGGAACAAACATAAAGCTCTGGATGGGATGGACGGATTACACTCCCGGAAGTTGTGGACTAATCTAATATAAATAGATCAGTTTAGATTTTGTAAAGAGGGGATGTTCTTCAAACGCTATAGAGCCAAGGGATTTTCAGGGAGCAAGGCTCTATAATTTTCAGTTTGTATGCCTGTGGGATTGGATTGTAAATATATGTTATTGAAGATTCATTTGAATCATTTTTATCAGACCGTCTCCTTAGTTTACATGCTTTTTCTATTCTCCTTCTTGTATGAATGCAATCTCTCTGATTTATGGATCCTTGAGGTGATGGAGGATCTATTTCTATCATGCCCATCCTTCATGGTTCGTCATATTTTCTCTATTTTTCTTATTGTTTGAATGTAATCTCTTTGATTTATGGATTCCTGAGGTGATGGAGGATCTGTTGCTATCATGCCCATCTTTCATGGTTCATCAGATTTTCTTTGTTTTTCTTATCGTCTGAATGTAATCTCTTTGATTTATGGATTACTGAGGTGACAGAAGATTTGTTTCTATCATGCCCATCTTTCATGGTTCGTTATGTTTTCTCTATTTTTCTTATCATCTGAAAGTAATCTCTCTGATTTATGGATCCTTGAGGCGATGGTGGATCTGTTTCTATCATGCCCATCTTTTATGCTTTTCCAGATATTTTATTGTTTGTTCTCATCTGGATGTAGCATCTCTTTGATCTATGGATTCCTGAGACAATAGAGGATCTGTTGTTATATTGCCCATTTTTCATGGTTCATCACTCAGACATTTTCTATATTCCTCTCCTCACCACCTCATAATTTTTTTTTTTTCTGATAGGTGGTTTAAATGCCTTCCTTATTCATGATACTTATGACTCCATAGCCCAATGGTCCATCACTGATCTGTAGTGATACTTGTTCTCTTCTCCTATCCTTACAGTCTCGCTAAGCCACCCACTCAAACCATTTTAATCCATTTTACCTTTTTCTTTGATGGGTACTAGGCTTATCGTCTTGCAGTCAGAGGGTGAATATCAATGCTAACATTAATGGTGCTTTTGTCGAGGACGAAAGTGAAGATATCTTCCCTGGGAGAAAAATAATGATCAGATCTGATCTTTGATGGTGAACAAAGACGAAACACATTCATATTGCATATCATTCACCTGGCGACTCCATGATTAAAGAATCCAGTGGCGACTCCACAAGTTTAAGAAGTCATATTTTCATATGGAAGCCATCTTGGCTAAGAGGTTTGCTCCTTTTAATTTCTCTTCTTTTCCTGATTTTACATATGTTGTTCCTACTATAGATGAGTGGGTTGATTGTTTTCCTAGATTTAGAGAACATAGAGATGAAAACCCTGCAGAGCATCTGCTTGAGTTTCATGAACTCATGGATCAGTGGGGAATACATCATGACTATGTATTAATGAAGATGTTCATTTGCTCATTAGAGGGATATTCTCGTGAGTGGTATCGATCCTTGCCCCCTGATAGAATCTTCTCCCTGGAACAGTTTCATGTAGTTTTCAATATGCATTGTCAAAAGTTTTATTCCTCTGAGTTAATTTGGCATAGTTGTTCTGAGGAGTATAAAAACTGTGTTTAGGATATAGCTGATTCTTATGAAGGATGCGAGAATTAAGAAGATGCCTTGGATGATGAATCAATTTTTTCTCTTCCCTGTTCATCTGCATTTGATGAAAACTGTGTTTACTATCTCAGCAAGGAAAGTGTAGAAATTGAGTTTGTTTTGGAAGCTTATGTTCTTTTTAGCCCAGTTTTTAAAAAACCTAGATACGAGCATCCTTCTTTTGACTCATATGATGATGATGAGATACTGCTTCCTGGATTGAATCCTGAAAGGTAGCCTGCGTTTAGTAATGAAGAACAATTTTCTCAGGATGGGCATAAGATACCTCTTGGTAGTTCATTTGGGGCTCCTCCTTCATTTGATCATTATGGAGATAGTGATGAATATGATGAGGTGTTTGTTGAAGAAAAAGGCTTTAGCATGCAACCTTCTAATGAAAATGAAATCTTCTACCAAGAGCAGCATGTTAAGGAAAAACAACCATCCATTTATATACATGAGGAGATTTCTTGATATTAGCTAGCAGATGTTATCAAAGAGGGAAAAAGAGAAATGTATTAGCAACCCGCATCAACCTTTTAGTCACCTATGTTTTCCACAGACGTTCAACCATATGTGAGCAGCTGTAAAGAAGAGTAGGTTTTTTGTTACCAACCCTGTAGGTTTTATCACCTATTTTATGATCCTGTAGGGGAATACATGGAGTTGCATTTCCTCAATGTATTGGAGCCTCCAGGCCTTATCTTACCTTCATCATTAGGAGGAAATATGAAGTAAAATTTTTTCCACAGTTTCATTGTCCCTTATTGACCAGTGACAAGTAAATAATTTTTCAATTAGGAAGTTAGTTGGATGGCTCTGGTGGATGTTTGATTTCACTTAGTGCATTCTAAAAAGTCAGTTAGTCTAGTATTGTACATAAATGAGCTCCTTTTGGATCATGTGTGCTTGCTTTATTTTTTTGTAAATAGAGTATTTTACATGTCAGTATGTTGCCCTCAACAAGATGTGTTTGAGCTTGACTCCACAACCCAATAGCTAAGGCACTGGAACTGCACGTTCTTGGCAATTTGCAGGTAGCATGCCATTCCCTATGGAGCCAATGTTATCACATACAATTTTCAAGGGAAAAAGGTCATCCAAGTTATTGGCCTACACATAAGCCTATTTAAATGAAACATTCAAAGCAGTCCTTTTCGGGTTTGGGATGCTGGCATGCGATTGGATTCAATTTTCAGCTGTAGGATCTGAGTGAGAAAATGACTAGGCATCAGACCAACAAGATTAAGTCACGACTATTAGATCACATCGAAGAGAAATCCATGGTGGGGAGTCATTGCGGGGATCAAGATACGAATTAGAGTTTTCACAAGTTGTGAGCCCGCAATTTCTCACAATTGTTGATCTTACTAGATCAACGATGCATATTGATCCTAATACGAACGAGCATCTTTACATTGCGGGGATCGAAAAGAAAATTAAAGTATATTCTAGTTGTGATCCCGCAATATCTCGTGGCCATTAATCTTTCAGCAGGGGACACATGTTAGGCTATCTCGTACTCCTAGAGAAAGAAAGCAGAAGTTGAGTGAGTAAAGGACTCCAAATTTCTCGAAGCTCGAACTCCCAAAGTAAATCTCGATCGTCCAAAGCAAGAGGACACGGAACGCCAGATCTCACACTTCGGGAATTTAACAATTTGGAGGATTGTAAGAGATATGCATTGAGAAGGCCCAAAGCCCGAACTCCCGAAGTAAACCTCGACCGTCTAAATTAAGAGGCCACACGTCACCAGATTTCTCACTTTAGGAATTCAGAATTTTAGAGAATTGCACAAGAAAGCAAGAGAAAAAGGGCCCGAAGCCCAAACTCCTAAAGTAAATCTCAGCCATCCAAAGAAAGAGGACATGCGGTGCCATATCTCACACTTCGAGAATTCAACACTTCGGAGGATTGTAAGAGCTATGCATTGAAAATTCCTGAATCCAAAACTCCTGAAGTAAATGTGAGCCATTGATCTTCACAACAGTAAGCAGGGTCCATCCTAGAGAGACACGTGGAAAAAAAATCATGGCTTTCCCAGATCACATATCGCGACCAGATCTATGACCATGCTCCATTGCGGGGACGCAACATGCTCGAACGACAAAATTCTTGAGCGGTCCCACAATCTAAACCGTGGTATAGAAAAATAACTATGTGGCGGAAGGTGGTGGATTGCAATATCAAAAGAGGTGTGGATCCAAACCACCTTTGACGGCCCCACATTCACATGCCTATATAGCGTCTAATCCAAGAGTAGCACCTTGTATCCCCCTAGGCATTAAGACTCATCCCGATACCGAGGAGAGATCAATTAATGAAAAAGGAGTGGTGGTTGAAACCTCGACTCACTCCATAAATAGAAGGCGTGGAGGATCTATTCGTGGAGACAAAAGTGTCATCTCGAGGTACCACAATGGACATTTTTCTTGCAAGCCCATGATGAGCTGAGTTTACGACTAACAGGAGGATACATGCACAGTCTGACAGAAGAAGGAACAAACGTAAAGCTATGGATGGGATGGACTGATTACACTCCTGGTAGTTGTGGACTAATCTGATATAAATAGATCAGTTTAGATTTTGTAAAGAGGGGATGTTCCTCAAAGGCTATAGAGCCAAGGGATTTTCAGGGAGCAAGGCTCTATAATTTTCAGTTTGTATGCCTGTGGGATTGGATTGTAAATATATGCTATTGAAGATTCATTTGAATCATTTTTATCAGACCGTCTTCTTAGTTTACACACTTTTTCTGTTCTCCTTCTTGTATAAATGTAATCTCTCTGATTTATGAATCCCTGAGGCGATGGAGGATGTATTTCTATCATGCCCATCTTTCATGGTTCGTCATATTTTCTCTATTTTTCTTATTGTTTGAATGTAATCTCTCTGATTTATGGATTCCTGAGGCGATGCAGGATCTGTTGCTATCATGCCCATCTTTCATGGTTCGTCATATTTTCTTTGTTTTTCTTATCATCTGAATGTAATCTCTTTTATTTATGGATTACTGAGGCGATAGAGGATTTGTTTCTATCATGCCCATCTTTCATGGTTCGTCATGTTTTCTCTATTTTTCTTATCATCTGGATGTAATCTCTCTAATTTATGGATCCCTGAGGCGATGGAGGATCTGTTTCAATCATGCCCATCTTTCATGCTTCACCAGATATTTTATGTTTTGTTCTCATCTGGATGTAGCATCTCTTTTATCTATGGATTCCTAAGACAATAAAGGATCTATTGTTATATTGCCCATTTTTTATGGTTCATCACTCAAACATTTTCTATATTCCTCTCCTCACCACCACATATCTTTTTTTTCTCTGATATATGGTTTAAATGCCTTACTTATTCATGATACTTATGACTCTGTAGCCCAATGGTCCATCACTTATTTGCAGTGATACTTGTTCTCTTCTCCTCTCCTTACAGTCTCGCTAAGCCACCCACTCAAACCATTTTAATCCATTTTACCTTTTTCTTTGATGGGTACTGCGCTTATCCTCTTGCAATTAGAGGGTGAATATCAATGGTAACATTAATGGTGTTGTTTTTGAGAATGGAAGTGAAGATATCTTCCCTGGGAGAACCACAATGATTAGATCTGATCTTTGATGGTGAACAAAGACCAAACACATTCATACTGCATATCATTCACTTGGTGACTCCATGATTAAAGAATCCAATGGCCACTCCACAAGTTTAAGAAGTCATATTTTTAGATGGAATCCATCTTGGCTAAGAGGTTTGCTCCTTTTAATTTCTCTTCTGTTCCTGATTTTACATATGTTGTTCCTACTATAGATGAGTGGGTTGATTGTTTTCCCAGATTTAGAGAACATAGAGATGAAAACCCTGTAGAGCATCTACTTGAGTTTCATGAACTCATGCATCGGTGGGGAATACATCATGAGTATGTATTAATGAAGTTGTTCATTTACTCATTAGAGGGAGATTCTCGTGAGTGGTATCGATCCTTTCCCCCTGCTAGCATCTCCTCCCTGGAACAGTTTCATGTAGTTTTCAATATGCATTGTCAAAAGTTTTATTCCTCTGAGTTAATTTGGCATAGCTGTTGTGAGGAGTATAAAGGCTGTGTTCAGGATATAGCTGATTCTTATGAAGGATGTGAGAATGCAGAAGATGCCTTGGATGATGAATCAATTTTTTCTCTTCCCTGTTCATCTGCCTCTGATAAAAACCGTGTTTACTATCTCAGCAAGGAAAGTGCAAAAATTGAGTTTGTTCTGGAAGCTTATGTTCTTTGTAGCCTGGTCTTTAAAAAGCCTAGATATGAGCAACCTTCTTTTGACTCATATGATGATGATGAGATACTACTTCCTGGATTGAATCCTGAAAGGTAGCCTGCATTTAGTAATGGAGAACAATTTTCTCAGGATGGGCACAAGATACCTCTTGGTAGTTCATTTGGGGCTCTTCCTTCATTTGATCATTATGGAGATAGTGATGAATATGATGAGGTGTTTTTTGAAGAAAAAGGCATTATCATCCAAACTTCTAATGAAAATGAAATCTTCTACCAAGAGTAGCATGTTAAGGAGAAGTAGCCATCCATTTATATACATGAGGAGATTTCTTGATATAAGCTAGCAGATGTTATCAAAGAAGGAAAAAGAGAAATGTATTAGCAGCCTGCATCATCCTTTCACTCACCTATGCTTTCCACAGACATTAAACCATATGTGAGCAGCTGTAAAGAAGAGCGGGTTTTGTTACCAATCTAGTAGGTTTTATCACCTATTTTATGACCCTGTATGGGAATACATGGAGTTGCATTTCCTCAATGTATTGGAGCCTCCAAGCCTTATCTTACCTTCATCATTAGGAGGAAATATGAATAATGTAATCAATTTTTTTCCACAGTTTCATTGTCCCTTATTGACCAGTGACAAGTAAATAATTTTTCAATTAGGAAGTTATTTGGATGGCTCTGGTGGATGTTTGATTTCACCTAGTGCATTGTAAAAAGTCAGTTAGTCTAGGATTGTACATAAATGAGCTCCTTTTGGATCATGTGTGCTTGCTTTATTTTTTTGTAAATAGAGTAGTGTACATGTCAGCATGTTTTCCTCAACAAGATGTGTTTGAGCTTGACTCCACAACCCAATAGCTAAGGCACTGGAACTGTGCGTTCTTGGAAACTTGCAGGGAGCATGCCATTCCCTGTGGAGCCAATGTTATCACATATAATTGTCAAGGGAAAAAGGTCATACAAGTTATTGGCCTACATAGAAGCGTTCAAATGAAACATTCAGAGCAGTCCTTTTTGGGTTCGGGATGCTCACATGCGATCAGATTCAATTTTTAGCCGTAAGATCTGAGCGAAAAAATGACTAGTCATTAGATCAACAAGATTAATTCACGACCATCAGATCACATCGAAGAGAAATCAATAGTGGGGAGTCATTGCGGGGATCAAGATACGAATTAAAGTTTCCATAAGTTGTGAGCCCACAATTTCTCACAATCGTTGATCTTTCTAGATCAACTATGCATATTGATCCTACTACAAACGAGCATCTTCGCATTGCGGGGATCGGAAAGGAAATTAAAGTATCTTCTAGTTGTGATTCGACAATATCTCGTGGCCATTGATATTTCAACAGGGGACACATGTTAGGCGATCTTGTACTCCCGGAGAAAGAAAGCAAAAGTTGAGTGAGTAAAGGACTCCAAATTTCCCGAAGCTTGAACTCCCAAAGTAAATCTCGGTCGTCCAAAGCAAGAGGACACGCGACACCAGATCTCACACTTTGGGAATTTAACAATTTGGAGGATTGTAAGAGATATGCATTGAAAAGGCTCGAAGCCCGAACTCCCGAAGTAAATATCGACCATCAGAATTAGGAGGCCACACGTCACCAGATCTCTCACTTCGGGAATTCAAAACTTTAGAGAATTGCGCAA
>JASDQU010439343.1:84066-105187 GCA_032191745.1 Picea mariana
TATTCTTCAAAGTAATTGATTATGAATTGATTAAAATTAGCTTTAGTCTATTTTATCAATCCATGGTTCATTATTATCATATATACATTAATTCTTTCAATCTTTTAATAGTCCATGTTTCCAAATTGTATTGTTTCAGGTGATTGTATTATCTTGATGCAAATCTTGAACTGTATTGAACTTGTTCATATACTTTGAGTTTGCACAGATCTATTTATTCAATGGAAATTTATTTCTTAATGTAAATGGTCATTTATATCCTCACCTGAGATTAACAATACAAAAGTTGTTATTTTCGTATTATGAATGAGATCTGAATTGTTAAAGTGAAGTAACTTTCTCTTGAAATTTCCATAGTCTTAGAATTATACAACTGTTTGCTATAGATTTCTCTTAACAGGAAAATTGCAGGAGCAATTTGATATGAGAAGACACAACTACAATTTCTCTTTTTAACACTGACCAGTTTTAGGTTAGTAATTTTTCTTCTTTTGTTATTTGATTTGTTAATGTAGATTCACCTTTAAACTTAAATACTTTGCTTATCTAAGTCAGAAAATTATCATCTACATTCACTCTTTTCTTTTCTTTTAAAGGTAAAATTAGGTTAGTAATTAATCTTAGATCTATTTATATTTTGGCTGAGATTTGGTTCTCTTTTACAAACTTAGTTTCCAAGGTTTTTCACAAATATTGCAATCTGTATATTTGAACACTTTGTATATATAGAACATAAATTTATATAGTAGATAATTAGTTTAGTTATTTTATTTTTATAGTTTATATTATATCCATATACCGGCCAACAGAGCCGTAAAACCCTTCAGGGTGAGTCATCCCAAAATACTTAGGTTACTTAGACAACCTTGGACCAGACTTTCCCTCATAGTTGATGATGTGTTCACATATGCCTGTCAACAGGTCTCGAGCTTCTATCTCTTGATTAAAATCACTCTCGCATGCCCAAAAAACCTCCATGGCGGAAGAAAAAAAACTGAAGCAGAAGATTCTATTAATCTGTTGATTGAGCAAGCTCTCATGCTATAGAGGGACAAAATGATGGAGAATTTTTCCCACATCCTTCAACGCCTGTCGATAACAACAAACACATATTCATCAAGAGGAAACTTTGAAGGAACCTCTCCTTTCAAGGTGCAATTTAATTTTGATATTCCCATATTTGAAGGTCAGATAGATGTGGATGCCCTAGAAAAATGGTTAAATCTATTGGAAGTTTATTTCTCTATTCACAATTTTTTCAATAGGGAAAAGATCACCTTCACACTCCTTAATGCTCTCCCCCATGTCAAACATTGGTGGGAAACTTACTAGGAGAAAAGTTCCACAAAAAAGTATGGAATATATGGGGCTGAGCCCACTTGAGATGTTTTGATCTAGGAGGATCTCAAATTACTATTTTTAGTAGTTTGTTGGTTCCTAAACTTTTGGGGCCATTTTGAGGGCCTAAACGACATTTTTTCATGATAGGGAACCTTAAATATAGATAAAGGCTCTGTTTGATCCCCCAAAATTAATCTCCTCTTCTATACCTTTCCAACGAGCTATCATGCACTGTAAATGAAGATTGTATGCCAAAGTTACGCCCCCAGGAAGTTGATGCACCAAACTACCCAAAACAGGGTCCACAAAACTGTTGGATTTTCATCTTCTGGGGTTAGGGTTTTTTATTTTCTTTATGTTAAAAAGGCCTTTGGAGCCTAATTGTAACAATAATATTCTTGCGATTGATTGTAGCCATCACATCTCTTCTCAAAGATAATTTGCCACCATTCTAACGAGTCTTTCACTCTTTAAGTTTACAGTTCTGTACATTTCACTCATTAATAGAAATTGTGTATTAATGCATATATGTGCCTCTTTTTGTATACACCTGATATATATCTATTATATTATTGGATATCTTTCAATATCTCAGTATATTTCTTTATTTTATCTCCTCTCTCATTTCGTGCTAAAAGCAATCCAGATCAGTGGTATCAGAGTAGACTCCTCTTGATCATTTTTCACTACATGTCCCTGACGAGGTATGATTATAGAAAGTTGGGTCTCGAACTTGTCTCTCTTGAGGATAATATCTCTCGCATGCCTAATAAACCCTCCATGGCGGAAACAAATAAAAACTATAGATAAAAATATTCTATTAATTTGTTGTTGGAGCAAGCTCTCACATGACAGAGGGATGAAATCATGGAGAATTTTTCCCACATCCTTCAACGCTTGCTGATAAAAATAGACGTATCTTCATCAAGCAATATTCCTTTTAAGGTACAAGTTAATTTTGATATTCCAGTATTTGAAGGTCAGATTGATGCAGATGCCCTAGAAAAATGACTAAATCTGCTAGAAGGTTACTTCTATGTTCACAATTTTTCCAACAGAGAAAAGATCGCCTTCCCAGTCCTTAAGGTTCTCCCCCATGTTAAACATTTTCGGAAACTTACTAGGAGAAAATTTCCATAGAGGAGTCAGGAATATATGGGGTCGAGCCCACTTGGGATTTTTTTGTGGATGCGGTCAAGGAACAATATTACCCTGTTGGTAACTATGACAAACAATACATGAGATTGATGACACTGCAGCAAGAGAGGGGCCAAAAAATGTCAGAGTTCACAAATACTTTACATACCTTGCACACCAAGCTGGATATTAAAGACTTCGAGCAATATCTGGTTGTGAAATACCGCAGGGCTCTGCATAGGTACATCTAAACCGAAATAGATTTCATGGAAATATCATCACTGGGAGTTGTCTATCGATATGTTGTCAAAATTGAGAAAAAATTTAGGCACCAGAACAAATGAGAATTTGGGTCTGCAAATCTGCAACAACCAAAGTATATTAAAGATGGCCCTAACAACCAGTCTCCAGAAAACTAGTCCAAACCACAGGAAAAGAAGGGAAACAGAAAGAAGAAGAAGTACACTAGAAAGTGGTGCAATTTCCACAAAATCCTCTGGCACAAAAATGATGAATGTTTCTCAAAACAATCGTTAGTCATAGAAATCAAGAAAAGGAGCTAAACCCTGATTCAAAATCTGATTCAGAAAAATAATGGAAGAAAAAAATCATCGACACAGACCCCACTGCTACTGTCACAACCACAAAAATTCAACCAAAAGAACCAGTAGATCCTCAAGAGGGGGAGAACCTTTTTCATTGACAAATTTGGGTGAAGGGGACCCCGCTGCATTTATTGTTGATAGCGGAAGCCAGAAAAACCTCATCTCAATAGAGGTTGTCAAACAGTTGGGATTGTCGACAACACCACACCAACAACCATACAACTTCAGGTGTCTTCACCCAGGATGAGACATTTGTGTCAACCAACAGTGTCGATTGTCATATGACATCCATCCCTTCAAGGATGAGGCATTATGTAATGTTTCCATGTTGGATTTCTGTGATGTTCTTTTGGGCCAACCATATATGTGGAAACACCATGCTATTTATGAGTCTTGACCCCATAGTGTCATTGTTACTATGGGGGGTCATCTATATAGGATACTAGAGGTAGTTCTGACTATTGTCCCACCAAAAAAATGCCACAAGGTAATCTCTCATACTACAAAATTCAACCTCTTCATAATCTGTTCAAAAGGTGAACAAAAGGACACTACAACCACAATAACCTTGGCCCAAGAGCTTTATTTCCAATAGAAGCAAATTGTAGAAGATAAAGAAGATATTGTTTCTTCACCTACAATGGTACCTACACACCACCCAATCAAGCCAATATACAATAGGTTGGTTGAACAGATTCAACCCTGTCAACAACAGGTTCATGAGAGTCTTTGACAAGATAAGCAATGTGACTTCTCTAGCAAGGCAAGCAACTCACCAAGATTCAGATTCAACAAACACTTTCCCCTCTCCCCTAGGAAATCAATGAAATAGATACCATTTCTTTCTAAAGAGGGAGGATTGATCCAAGAAGATCTCTATGTCCACCCACCTATTCCAACTGGCTCAAAACAGTTTGTTGGCAATTTACAATTTTTAGTAGTTTTTCGATTCCTAAACTTCTAGGGCCATTTTGAGGTCCTAATCGGGCACCTAAATTAATGATGAAGGCTTTGATTGAACCCCCAAAATTAATCTCCTCGTCGATACCTTTCCAATGAGCTATCATGTGCCCCAAATGGAGATTGTATGCCAACATTACACCACTGAGAAGTTGATACACCAAACTACCCAAAATGGGGTCCACAAAACTTTTGGCTTTTCATCTTCTAGGTTTAGGGTTTTGGATTTTATTTATGTCAAAATGGCCTTTGGATCCTCCTTGTAACAATCATATTCTTGCTAATGAGCATATCTATAACATCTCTTCTCAGAGATAAGATACCACCATTCTAGCGAGTCTTTCACTCTGTAATTTTATAGTCCTGTACATTTCACTCATTAATAGAAATTGTGTATTACTATATATATGTGCCTTTTTTTGTATACATCTGATACATCTCTGTTATATTATTGGATCTCTTGCAGTATCTTTGTATATTTATTTATTATATCTCCACTGTAGAAATTTTAATACAAATTATGTATTGCCTGGATTCTCCTGATCTAACAATTATATGCCACATTTAAATACATAATTGCTTCTACAAATATTCTCTTGGAATTTAAAACACGATCGCAAATTGCACTATCAAGAAGAAAGATCAATCACACATAACTCATATGTTTTACCGGGAAAGCATAAAGCTAAAAACACCACTATCATATATTATGTATATATCATGGATCATGAAACAATTTCATACAAAACTCTAATCCAAGAGCTCTCACTACAATATACAATCATCTCACATTGTCATACAAATATTGACAAATTCATGTGCCAATTTACTGCTTCTAGATGGCCTGCCTCCTATGCACAAAATCTGCTAATGGAAATCCCTAAAATGAATGAATTCCTCTTGCCTAGGTTGTGCAATCCTCATGGGCACATCCACTCTGTGTGTGGTTGAATGAGTGCACTCACTAATGTCACAATTGATAGTCAAACTGTCCCTTTCACCTGTTATCTCAACTGGGTCTCCACTGGATCTGACATGCATGTAGTTAACAGTGGTAAATCTTCATTTGCATGTGAGATCACTGATTGTGAATTAATTAATAATTAATTCACTAATCTCTCACTAGTGTAAGTTCAGTTACAACTAGTACAACCTAGCTTAACTCACTTAACTAAGTTAAACTACTTCACAACTCACATAACTACACATCCAACTCTGTTACAACTTCGAATCACTCAGTTACAACTAATTCAACTTGCATGTCCCACCAGTCAACCTTTGAACTCGAATTTCCTATAGCTAACTGATTTGCCACTTTAGTTAACTATTTTCAAGTGCTCATTGAGAATAGATTAATATTTATCGTCCAACTATTATTAAGGGATAATAATAGTCGACATACATCTATAAATAGAATTCACTCAACATCTATAAATATAATTTTCTCATCATCTAAAAATAGAATTCCACCTAAAAATAGCCTGAGGCTCCATCCTAGTGTAGGTGCATAATTTTCACTAGGATCTTCTTGTTGAATCTCAACATCCACTTTCATTTTGTTCTGAAAACAATATAGATCATTTTTTTGTGGATGCAGTTAAGGAACAATATAACCATGTTGGTAACTATGATGAACGGTAAATGAGATGGACCACACTGTGGCAAGAGAGGGGCCAAAAAATGATGGAGTTCACAAATACTTTCCATACCTTGCACACCAAGATGGGTATCAAAGACTCCAAGAGGCATATGGTTTTGAAATACCATGGGGTTCTACATAGGTACATCCAAACCAAAATGGATTTCCTGGAAATTTCATCACTGGGAATTGCCTATCGATATGCTATCAAAATTGAGTAAAAATTTAGGCACCAGAACAAACGAGAGTTTGGGTTTGTAAATACGCAACAACCAAATTATGGTAAATATGGCCCTAACAACCAGCTCCATAAAACCATCCCAAGCCACATGAAAATAAGGGTAACAGAAAGATGAAGAAGGAAACTGGTGCGATTTCCACAAAATCCTCTAGCACAACACTGATGAATGTCACTAAAGACAATAATTTTTGGTCGAGATCAAAGAAAAGGAGTCGAACCCCAATTCATAATCTGATTCAGGGAGAAGATAGATCATTGACGCATACCCCACTGCTATTGTCACGACTGCAAAAATTCAACCAAAAGAACCAGTAAATTAGGAAGAGGTGGAGTGCCTTCTTCATTCACAGATTTGGTTTAAGGGGGACCCTATGCATTTTATTATTGATAGCATAAGCTATAATAATCTCATCTCAGTAGAGGTCATCAAATAGTTGGTATTGTCAACAACACCACACCTGCAACCATACAACAATGGGTGGGCTCACCAATGATGAGATCTTCGTGTCAGCTAGCAGTGTTGATTATCATACAACATCCAACCCTTCAAGGATGAGATGTTATGTGATGTTTCCCTGCTGGATGTCTGTGATGTTCTTTTGGGCCAACCATATATGTGGAAGTGCCATACTATTTATGAGTCTCGACCCTATAGTGTCATTGTTACTTTGGGTGGTCATCTCTATAGGATACCAGAGGTATTTTTGACTACTGTCCCACCAAAACAATGACGCAAGGTAATCTCTCATACTGTAAAATTCATCCTCTTCACAATTTGTTCAAAAGGTGAACATAAGGACACTACAACCACTGCAACTTTGGCCCAAGATATTTATTTCCAATAGAAGCAAATTGCAGAAGAGAAAGAAGCTATTTTTTCTTCACCTACAATGGTAGCTACACACTGCCCAGTCAAGCCAAGATACAACAGGATGGTTGAACAGATTCAACCCCGCCAACAACAGGTTCATGATAGTCTTTAACAAGCTATGCAATGAAACTTCTCCAACAAGGCAAGAAGCTCACCAATATTCAGATTCAACAAACGCCTTCCCCTATCCCCCAGGAACTCAATGCAATAGAGACCATTACTTCCTAAGGAGGGAGGACTTGTCTAGGAGGATCACAATGGCCACTCACCTATTCCAACTAGCTGAAAATAGTTTTTTGGCAACTTACTATTTTTAGCAGTTTTTCAGGTCCCAAACTTCCAGGGCCATTTTGAGCGCCTAAACAACATTATTTTTGCAATCGAGCACCTTAAATATGGAAAAAGTCTTTGATTGAGCCAAAAAAATGAATCTCCTTGTCAATAACTTTCCAATGAGTTATCATGCGCCCCAATCGAAGATTGTATGCCAAAGTTACGCCCCCGGGAAGTTGATACACCAAACTACTCAAAAATGGGTCCACAAAACTGTTGGATTTTCATCTTCCAGGGTTAGGGTTTTGGATTTATTTATGTTAAAAATGCCTTTGGAGCCTCATTGTAACAATCATCTTCATGTGAATGAGCATAGCCGTCACATCTCTTCTCATAGATAAGTTGTCACCATTCTAGTGAGTCTTTCACTCTGTATTTGTACAGTTTTGTACATTTCGCTCATTAATAGAAATTGTGTATTATTGTATCTATGTGTTTATAGTTATATCTTTGTACATTTATTTATTATATCTCTCATTTCGTGCCAAAAATAATATGGATCATGTGTGGAAGACAATGTTCAAAACAAAACAAATTTTGTACGAGTTGTTAATAATGCCTTTTGTATTATGCAATGCACCTACAATGTTTATGATACTAATGAATGATATGCTACAACCCTTCATTGACTATTTTGTAATAGTATATCTAGATGACATACTAATCTTTAGAAATAATTGGCAAGATCATCTCTCACGTGTGACACATGTACTAGAGACCTTGAAGAAGAATCATTTTATTGCCAACTTACATAAATGTGAGTTTGGGAAGACTTGCTTGATATATCTTGGGCACATTATTGGAGGAGGAGAGTTGAGGATAGATCAAAAGAATATTTAAGACATCACCCTATGGCCTATTCCCAGCAATGTGATGGAGGTCAGGAGTTTCATGGGAGCATCTCAATATTTGAAAAAGTTCATTGTAAAATTCTCCACAGTAGAAACACCATTGCATGTCGTAACCGCCAAAGGAAAGAGATTTCATTAGGGTAAGACACAACAACAAGAATTTGAAGACTTGAAGAAGAAAATCAATGATTCTATAGTCTTATCCATGCCGAATTTGCAATGACCTTTTGGGCTAGACACTGATGCCAGTGGATATGCATTAGGAGCACCACTTGTGCAAGGAGGAAGGCCTATGTGCTACCATTCATAGTTGTTTCATGGAGAAATTATTGATTATCCCATGTATGATAAAGATCACTTTGTGATTGTACATGTAGTAAATAACTAGAAGAATTACCTCTTGGGAACAAATACTATCATACACATAGATCATCAACCCCTTGAATATCTACATAGTCATAGAAAGATGCAGCAGGTGAATCATTATAAGTGGTTAGGTTTCTTACAACAATTTCATTTATTGATTAAGTACAAGAAAGGAGTCACAAATAGACTAGCATACATGCTCTCTTGAACACCACTAAAGAATATTGCAACGATTGGAATGATAATGCAACTTGATCCTTTCACTCATGAACTTCTGAGTGAAGATTATGAGGGAGATGGATATTTTAGAGGAGTCTACAAACAACTAAAAGAGAGGTTGGTCGTTATCATGGAAGGAAATGAATACCACCTCCAAGATGGGTTGTTTTACAAACTGGACAAACTATGCAACCCCGGGAAAAAGAGTTCAGTTGATGAGAGAAGCACGCAATTCTAGGGTTGTTGGAAATGTTGTCGTGACAAAGACAGTGGCAAATCTATAGTGGTATTTGTATCGGCCAAAGATGCAGGGGCAGGTGGAAATTTTTGTAAGAGGTTGCATTATTTGCAACACTAGCAAGTCAAACAATTGAAAACTTGGCTTGTACATGCCATTTCCAATACCAAATAGGCCTTGGGAGAGCATATCCATGGATTTTTTTGGAGGTTTTCCTATGAATCATAGAGGCCATGAATATTTTTTTTTGTGGTGGACCATTTCAACAAAATGTGTGTGCACATTCCCTGTAAGAAGACAATCTTGGGAAGATAGGTTGTTGAACTATTCTTCAACCATGTCTGGGTACATTTTGGATTTCCAACATCCATCTTATCTGATCAAGATAACAGGTTCTTGGGAATATTTTGGACAACGCTTTGGGAAATAATGGATACCAAGTTGAATTACTTCATTGCCTTCCATCCTTAGGCCGACGAACAAAATGAGTTAGTAAACATGATGCTGGTACAATTGTTGAGAGGATACAACAACAAACATACAAATACTTGAGACAATAAACTAGTCTACATTCAACACTGTTGGCATAGGGGTAGACCCAGGGTTCAACGCTACAACAACGCACCAAAAAAACCATAACTACTGACCCTTTCGGCAACACCTGTGAAGCATATGAAGTCTCACCTGAGGTAGAGGCAAGGGTGGTTGCATGACTCAGATGTCTGCAACCTTAGCTGGGACACAAATCTATGATTCTAACACATAACATAGCACTCAACATTTAATATTCATCAATATTCAATCTTAGTTACAGTGTAGTTAAACCCTGATTACAGATCATCACAGTATTCAACTAGATCTAGCACTTAGCATGAAGAAATAGATCAGATCTCACAGATTCAAGCACTAAGCATATGTATATCAATCATATCTAACATCCATCCATATTATTAAGCACTAAGAATCAACAGATCATTCATCTATATTAAATCAATAAACACATCAATACATCGCACAAAGCATAGAAACAAAACATATACGTGGTTCACCCCCACCCTGGGGCTACGTACACCAACTCTTCTCTTCTTTATTATCTTTGTTTAATGCACAGAGCCATAAGACCCACTCCTGATAAGACAGGAGATTTGTGCGCACCTCGCCAGATCCTCCTTCCAAGAGTTAGGTCAAAACACAAAGCCTTCCACAGTCTATTACAACCACTTGCAATTATCTCTGCAAGTCTCGCATAGTATGCACAAAGCACTTACAAGTCTTGATCACACAGATCCAATTCTAGCACTTAGCACAACTTAAAACTGCCTCTTCTTACATTGCCTAGACTTCTATTTATACATTACAAAATAGGCCTAAGCATGGGTAAAACCCATGGGATGACATTCCCATACCCGTTACATAATCCCAAATCCCAAAAAGGGCCCTAAAAGGGGCCGATATCTCGTGATATCTGCTTCATCTTGTGCTCCACCTTCAACAGCCTGTCGAAGTCCCAAAAATAGGTCAAACATGACTAAGAATCCTCAAAACTTAGTCAAGGGCCAATAGGGCCCCAACACTCACCTGTGATTCATCTCGAGTCACTCTGATCAGACTAGTTCTGATTTAAAACCCTTGAGCTTGGCTTGAGCTTCTTCGACTTGTTTCTCTGCCATGACCTCTTGTTTAGCAAAATCTTGTATGACTTCTTCATTGACATGTCCCTCTAGGCATTGTTCAACTACAGTGAGGACTTTCTCTAGTTTCTCTCCTCGACCTTCAATCTCTGTGAATAGTTGGTAAGCCTTATCCTATATAGGTTGGAGCCTCTAAGTCACTTCCATGAATTTTCTATGGATAGTGTGGAACTACTGCTGAGAAGTGTGTTGCTCCTGGGATCACTTCATTCTTTCCATAGCTGACAGGGGCTTCAACTGTGCCTGTATCTATTATGCTTTATATTTCGCCTCTTGGAGCTGCGACTCTAGTGCCTTTAGTTTTGGATTCTCAATGAGTTTCTCATAGGTCTAGGCATTGCAATCAGTGAGTTGATTACATTCCATGGAAAGGTCCTTTATTCTCTCAACTGCGCTTCGAGAAATTGCTTATATTTGGTCCCTCACATCTTGCGGGGTGTTGGGCACTGTGAGGAGCTCTAAGTCTTCTATTCATTGCTATAGCTACTGGATAGCTTCTGCGATCTGCTCTAATTGATGCATGAATCAGTCTTCTGTCTGTATTTCTAATCCTATCACTGAGTGGAGTGCTTTGTTGACTGCTTCCTTCACTTCGAGTTGCTCTGCGAGCAACTGTTATTTTTCTTGTTGTATCTGTACTTTCTCTTCTTCAAACTTTTCCTAGAGAGAAACCTTCTCCTGTTCTAAAACTCTGCATTGTTCTATGAGTACGCCTTGCACTTTCTTTAAGGCCTGGCTGGCTTTTTATGTTTCTTCTTGTGCATGATGAAGACGAGATTCGACTGCATCAACTAGTCGGTGGAGTTGGGCTGACTCATCTCCCAACTCTGGTTCTCCTGATGGTAGGGGTGCAGTGGAGACTGTGCGGCTGGACTGAAGGGCTTGTTGTACCCGTCAGAGTTTGATCTAAATTCTATCGTACATTTCCTCCTGATTGGCTTCTTGTTTCTCCACGATTTCCAGCGAAGTGTGGTTGAGAGCTACGATCATGAAGTCAAAATCATCGACAGTAAGCACAGTCTTCATATTGGTCATTGTGGCTTTCGATTTCTTTCGGGAAGAATATAACTTGGAAATGGATCTCTTGCAACAGTTGAGAAGTCTTCATTAACTCAATTATGTCCATTATAGTGTGGTCCCAATGGTCTGGTGGTGAACTTTTTGACCATAAATTCCTTTCTACTCATTCGGGCCGTTGGTCTAACGGTTATACTGTCCCCAATGACTATATTGCTTTGGCATGGTGAAGTGCCATGTGACGTTGTTCTGATATCCCAACGAAGTTTCGATTTCGCAAATCTTCCTTCTGCGAAGTTCCTTTTGGACCCTTCTGTAACTTTTCGATCTTTTCTCTCTTTTTGCTAAGCTTTCAAGCCTTCTTTCTAGTGAGCTTCATCTCGTTATTCCTCTTTCCATTCTAATTCCTACCTTCTTCTGGCAGAGTAACTTTGCGTAGTGATATTCTTTCCTAGAAATCAAAGGTAATACTTATTCTCTATTTGGAATAGGTACTTCATTCTTCTGCAAATATTCTTGTATTCTTGCAACTTCAACATCCAAGTCTCTGGTACTAAGTAGCTTTGATTTGTTCTCCTATTCTTCAATCAACTGCGCGATCCTCCTAGTCATGAAATCTTTTAAATCTTGCTTCTTTTGTTCTAAGACTTCTTCTTCCTTCTCTCTGGCCTGATCTATTTCAATCCAAGGTTTTCCTAGTAACATAGCAAATGGAGCGTTGTTCTCAATAAATTTAACAACCTCAAAATATTCCTCTGTTGAAGTTCCATTGGCATTCATAGATATCTGGCTGAGCTTTCCAAATAAGGTTATCCATTTTCCTCTGAATAGTCCTATTCCTCCTAATGAAGGAATCATATCAAGCTTTCCTAGAATTTCCCAAGTTCTTTTTGTCATGATATTCACCTGTCTTTCCTCATCCAAAACACAGTCAATGTCGAAGTCTCATATTTCTGCTTCAATGCATTCTTTTTCTTTGAAGATCTATGATAAGATGATATGTCGGTGGTCATTCAGGGTTTCTTTCATCTATAGCAATACCTTTTCTGATTCTTTCTGGGGTTCTTCCATAATCTCAGTTTCTTGACCTTTCTCGTGGTCTTCTTGTCTCATATTCATCCTTTCAACCTTAGCAATCATTCTAGGGAAATCCAAAACTTCATGGTCCATAGATTTGCAACAGAGGAAACTAGGTCTTCTTCCAGGGCATTCCTTATCCAGGTGTCCCAGTCTTCTACAACTGTAACAAAGGGTTAATCCTCTCTTTCTCTTAAATTATCCCCAACCTTTCCTTTATGGTGCACTAGGATCATGGTAGCTAACCTGCAAAAAAGTCTTTCTAGGATCCTACATCCATTTGTTAGTCCAAACATTCTCTCTATGCATAGGTATAACATATCTTTCACTATTCTTATCAGATCTACTCATATCAAATCTTCTTTCATCTATCAGTGCCCTAGTTTTCAAGCTAGGACAAATCTTATCAAACATACCTAGATCCATCCTTTAGAAACAAAAATTTCCATTAATCTTATCTTCAACAGATCACAAAGATTCCAGATATAAAAAATTTCACTATTCTTACCTTTATCAGAGCACAGAGTTTGCATATCTTACCTCTTTTCTTCGGGTCTGACCCTTCTTGGAACAAAGCTTCATAGATCAAGTAGAATACTATGGACTAGGGCGACAGATCTACACACATATCTTTCACAATTTCAGGTCAGATTTTTGCACAAAGATTATTTTTCCTTAGTTCCTAGAAATCACAATTTCAGGTCAGATATTTGCACAAAGCTTCTTCTTCCTCATTTCCTAGCAATCATATTTTTAGGTCAGATATTTGCACAAATATTCTTCTTCCTCAGTTACCAACAATAAAAGTTTTAGTCTTGGCAATGGAATCATTTGTTGGCACAGGGGCAGACCTAGGGTTCAACGCTACAACAACACACCAACAAAACCCTAGCTAGCAGCCCTTTCGACAACACCTGCGAAGCAGATGAAGTCTCACCCGAGGTAGAGGCAGGGGTGGTTGTAGGACTTAGATGTCTACAACCTTAGATAGGACACAGATCTATGATTCTAACACTTAACAGAGAACTCAGTAGTTAACATTCATCAATATTTAGTCTCAGTTACAACATAGTTAAACCTTGATTACAGAGCATCGCAATATTCAACCAGATCTAGCACTTAGCACGACGAAAAAAATAAGATCTCACAGATTCAAGCACTAAGCATATGTATATTAGTCAGATCTAGCATCCATCCATATTATTAATCACTAAGCATGAACAAATCATTCATTTATATTAAAGTACTAAGTAAATAAACACATAAACACATCAATACATCGTACAAAGCATAGCAACACAACATGTACATGGTTCACCCCCGCCCTGGGGCTACGTCCACCAACTCTTCTCTTCTTTATTACCTTCATTCAATGCACAAATCCATAAGACCCACTCCTCATAGGACAGGAGATCTCCGCGCACCTTGCCAGATCCTCCTTCCCCGATTTAGGTCATAGCACAAAGCCTACCACAGTCTGTTACAACCACTTTCACTTAGCTCTGCAGGTCTCGCATAGTATGCAAAAATCACTTACAACTCTTGATCACACAGATCCAACTCTAGCACTTAGAAAAACTTGCAACTGCCTCTTCTTACATTGCCTAGCCTTCTATTTATACATTACAAAATAGGCCTAAGCATGTGTAAAACCCATGGGCCGACATTCCTATACCTGTTACATAATCCCAAGTCCCAAAAAGGGCCCTAAAAGGGGCCGAGATCCCGTGATCTCCACTTCGTCTTGTGCTCCACCTTCGACAGCCTGTCGAAGTCCCAAAAATAGGTCAAACATGACCAAGAATCCTCAAAACTTGGTCAAGGGATAACAAACACTCTTACAACAAATCACTTCATTCTTCCACCAATAAGTCTCCTTTCGAGACTTCTTTTTCATTATTTACCTCCTTCACAATTGGATATTGTTTATGGACAACAGAAGGAAGAAGTAGGACTACAAGGAGAATAATACAAGGCAAGTTAATTTGTGGAAAATATTAGGCATATACATCTAAGTGTTTAGGAGAAACATGAGAAGAGCCAACAATTGTATAAAGCCATGCATGATCAACATAGGAAAGATCATAAATTCTATGTTGGAGACAAGGCCTGGCTCTATCTCTATAAGGAATGATTGCAAGGAGCATCAAAGAAACTCAATCACCTTAGATATGGACCATTTGATATCATTGAACAAGTGGATGAGAATGATTTTAGGATGAAACTTCCACTTTATATATAGATCATATCAGTGGTGAATGTGGAAAAATTGAAGTTGTTCGAACCCTCCATGCTAGATGAGGAGGAAGAACATCAAATTCTTCTGACTACTGAAAACCTTACACCTCATGGAATTGAGGATTTGAAGGAAGACACAGTTATGAAACACAAGGAGGTAAAAACTCATAGAGGACAACAACAAATGTGGGAGATTGGTCTCAAGGGACATACTGTAAGGAAAAAAAAGTGGTATTAGAGGAACCAAATTGCAAACAAGTTCCCTCATCTATCCTTGGCAACTTTTGGTGACCAAAATAATTCCAATGGGGAGGTGTGATCTGAATTGGATCTGACAAGAACAATTGGATATYGACACATGCTCTAAGATGATTAGCATAGGAAAATTTTAAGGCTATGGATGAAGAAGGAAATAAACTTTTTGGCATGAAGGGCCCCATGCCATCACGATTGATGTCCTATTTTTGTATGTAATATGTGTAAAGTCAAGAAGTATATTGTTGTACATAAATAAATAATGATACTTTCATGATACCTTTTCCACATTGTAGAAAATACAAATAAACAAAGAAAGAAGGAGACAAGGATTAGGGAGAAGCTAAAGCGTTGGGGATGCCTGACCTTATAGCTATTCTCTTTTTCAAATCAGTCCTCTGTATTATTTTTCCCCACAATGAGAAAAGTGTTCTTTGGCTTTGAATGATGTAGAGAGGCTACCCAGATGTCACCGAGGATCATAGAGATGAACCAAAGAGCTCGTAAATTTCCCATTGCCAAATAATAAAGAGCCTAGCTGAAGCCAAAAGAACGTTGGTTTTCTCGTTTGGGTTTCCAAGGTAAATTCCAAGTTTATGTGTGATTATTTTTGTGGTTGTATTTGCTTGTGAATGGTAAATGGTGTGCACTAAAAATTAATGGTTTTCTGTGTATGGTTTAGCAACTAGAACTCCGTGTTGTTTGGTTTGAGCTCATTTGATATTAATATGGTATCCATGGGCCATTAAACCAAACCAACAACTCTTTAATCGTACATGTGTATTTATTTTGAAGTAGGAAATAGATGAACCTCTATTCTGAGTCGTTGTTATTTATCTAGAAGTTGCTAATTTCGTTCTGAGAGTCATTGGGGGTTTCCTCTCACTCCGAAAGTCAATTTTTCTGCTAGTCGGTGTTTGTACTTGGTCTGTAGGTCATGCTTCCCAATATCGAATTTGTCATGGCATTTTCCTTCACCCATCAGTCATAAAAATACCATTCCTCACAATTCAGTGTTGTCTGAACATTTACTAATTCCCTAGATGTTTTTTCTTTGCTGTGAAATATCAGATTCAACTTCGATACACTTTTTTATTATCATGGGTTACCCAATTCGCCCCTGGGCGTTTATATGTGTTGTGGGTTACAAAAATATTCTTATAGATGTTTTAACAAGTAGTTGGGTGTCCAATTCACCCTCCAAACATTATTCCCAATTGTTGGTTTTCAAATTTGACCTCTGAGCTTGTGCTCTCAACTAATGTGCGAGTTGACTCACCCCTATGCATTTCGGCTTCACCAAGGGTCATTTTTCCCTTTTTCCATTTGGTTGAAAATAATTAATAGTCAATGGGATCCACCCTTTGATCAACCAGGCTTCCATTTGGTTGATTTGGTTCACTTGGTCGACCATACTTTCATCTGAATTGACTTCATCGACTTTCCTTCCATCTGAATTGACTTGGTCGACTTGAATTACTTTTGACTCAACTTCTAGGAGTTCGACACCTATTCATTTGGATGATTCAACTTGGAGTGGTTGAATGGTTTTGTTTCCTGGTTGAATCAACTTTAGCTTGTCAGTCGATTTTTTATAAGTTGATGAGAGCTATGAATGTTTTTGTTTCAAAGAGTACTCTGTATTGATGAGATGAGTAGGATATAAGCCTCTCGTTTATGGATAAATTCAAAAAATTAGTTTGGGGTTACTCATGCCATGTCACATTATAGATTTTGGATCTCTTTCCTTCCATTTATTTCACACTTTGAGACATGTCTCGCCTAATTTGAGAGGACATCCTTCTTGGATATTACATTAGGGGCTCTTTGGGGCACGTGTGGACATGTTTTTCTTGCCCATGACTTGAGGAGCTAGTTTACCTGATTGAAGGAATGAGATTGCATCTTCTTGGCTTTACTTTTGACATCTTAAAGTTTATTTAGAGGGGACACCCTATTTTGTAGGGACTTTACTCATGTTTTATGGAGATTTTCTCATTGGAGACCTAGACATCCACCTTGGAGGAGACTTAGGAGTATTTAATTGCACGATTTGTGGAGGATTCTACCTTGGAAGCCACTAGAGGCTAGATGTTGCACCTTGGATCCACTTTCTTCCTTATTATTGGGGACGTCCCTTTATTTGGGGGTTATTTCACTTGGATAATTGTACATGTTGTTGGGACTATGTTTTGACACTATCATCACTACTAATTAAGCCAATTTTTACCATATCCCTCTTCTTTTTGGCCTCAGTATACCCTCTTTTGAAACATTCCTCATGATTTCCATAGGCTGAACCATGAAAAGATAAGTTAAGGTATTGGGTTATCATTTATTCTCAATTCCTAGTTTTGATGAACTAAATGTTATTAAAATCAATTTACTAACTAGTAATTGCAAGAATTACAAGTTCTGGTAGTTCACCATAGGTTCGCCTAGTTGTGCCTTTTCAAAATATAATTTGCCACATGGAGGTTATTCCCAATCTTCATAAGATGGTGTGGTTCCTATTGTATCTCCAAAAATCTACAATGAATGGTCAATAGGTGGAAGACAAGTCAGAGGAAAACATTAGCAACAATGAAGTTGAAGGTGTAGATCAGATTTTGTTGAACACAATTTCGTAAAATTCATACTCCATTTTGAATTATAGATTTGGCTCAAGGATGTTTTATTATATGTTTTAATAGAACTTTTATTAGTAAAGAGGATAGAACAAATCATGAGAATTCAATGGATAACTCATTATCTAATGGCACTCTAATTTTAATATGTAATCTTTTATAAATACAATGTTATGAACTATTGGGGGGGATTAGCCAAAGGAGGAGCGAAAGTGATTTTATGAACTTTGTAACCTATTGATACCATTTTAATAACTTAATATTAAAAATAATTGATGCTTCATTGTAACATCCCCAACCCCAAGTTGGGCCATACCATACAAGAATACTCTTCTCTCTAATACCACAAAGTAACATTTCCTATTACCAACAATTTCTAAAATTATCTTTGATACCATTTATTTAACTTAATATGCCTTGCATATGCAACAAATATGAAATACTAACATCATATAATTCATGCATAAATATGTACAATTTAAGCATAAAGAATTAAAATAACATACACACAGTAATTGGCACATAAACACACACAAAAGAACATATATCTTTTAATGGTAAACCACCAGTTGCATAAAGACCTCAAAGACTCCTCCCAACCGTAGACTCTGCTATTCATATACTCTCAACAATAGAGTCACCCCCGAGCTGGGGCTATGACTCCACCATGGGAAAGGGTCCTAAGCTAAACTAAGTTTTGATAAAAAAAAGTCAACAAAGAATAGGCACATGTGCCAATTCCATCAACAGTTCCAAGCTCACAACCCCTCATTCCCCACAACCTATCCCACCCTAGGAAGTGTACCCCTTCTCTACTCAACAATCCTTCAACTATCCCACTTCCATTTTAGGGATTCAACAACATGCCGAAAAATAATTATCAGAGATCTATGGAACCTGGAACACAAGGTTTCTCAAGAGTTCAACACCCACTATCCTATCACACACAGAACCTATCCCAACAATTCTCTCACCTAGTGGAATTTATCCATAGGTGTGATAACCAACCTCTTCAACCCAAAACACCAAGGATTTATAGGGTAACCAACTTCAACTTACACTCCAACAAAGTTATATATGATGGATGGTTTGACTTTCGTGAATGATGGAAATAATGGAAAGAATGAATGAGAATTGCACTAATTCCAAACAAGATATTTGCATGCTCTTAACTTGAAGCTTGTCACCTTATGAACCACCTTTGACTCCACTTGGTGATACGTTCCCAACCTTTAGGAAATTATGATAAAATATATCACATGACTATAGGACTTAGGAATAATATTATTTTATTCCTTTGGCTTAAACCCCCCTTGACTTAGCCCCTTTTCTCAATCCCTTAGCCCCATTTCCTTCTCATGGAGTCCTAGCCCCCATTACTCTTTCGTATGACTTGGTCTGCAAAAATGATGTATTTTATTAATAATATGAGTGATTACATATTACAATGATAAGCTCACTAGAATTTTAGCATCTAGGATCTTCGACCTAACAATCACACAGGAACTTTGTGTTGGGTATCTGTTATATTCTTTGCACGACTAGATGTAGTTTCTGCTACGTTACGTTGTGTGCGAAGGGGGGGTGATTCCCCCCCTGCGTGGGGGTTTGGGGGAAATGCCCCCATGAATTTTTTTCCTTGCGAAACGTGTCATATTTTTGCCTCGTTTTTCGTGTCAACTTGATTTTCGTGTCCATTGTTGGGAGGTTTTTTGGCACATGGTTTTTGCTGATGGTTTTCTATTTTCGGTTAAGGAATTAGGGTTTTTGACTAATCTAGGTCACTGGGTTAGGGTTTTGTATGCCGTTGGCTCCTATATGTATATTGTATTGTAAACAATGTATTATTATGAATGAATATAGAATATGTTGGTTTTCCCGATTTGGAATTCCAGGGGGGAAAATCTCTGTGTAATTTGTGTATTTTCCATTGTATCTTTTTTGTTCTTTTACTGAAAATCTATTTGCAGTAAATATTGTACAAGGTTAAAATCTACATTTGGTATAAAAGTTTGTTTGGCTTTAGGGGGACACCTTTGTGGTAAAGGGTTTGGATTAGGACTGTGATAAGCCTTGTTACAGTGGGAGATCTACTGTATTGATTCTTTAGGTGAAGAGAAATGGTGAGCAGCTTGAAAATGGAGATCAAGAAGTTTAATGGGAAACGTTTTGAGTTGTGGAAGCTCAATATGGAAGATTTTTTGGTGGATAGAGATCAGTGGATCCAAGTCCTGCAAATACAAGAACTTTAGTAGATGACTGGAAAAAATTGGATTGGAAGGTGAAGAGCACAATCCGATTGTGTCTCTTCGATTCAGTATTACTGAATGTGTCATAGGAAGCTACAACCAAGGATTTATGGAATAAGTTGGGGAAGTTGTATCAGTCTAAGTCCCTAGTAAATAAACTATTTCTGAGAAAGAAGTTGTATAACCTAAGGATGAGAGATGGAGACTCATTGGTAGATAATTTGAATGCCTTCAATACTGTGGTAAGTCAATTAGTATCTATTTAGATTAAAATTTCAGATGAAGATAAGTGTATCAGTTTACTTTTCTCTTTACTAGACTCGTGGAATAGTATGGTTGTGGCCTTATTTAGTAATACAATTGCCTTGAAGTTTGATGAAGTGCTCTCATCCTTGTTTTCAGAGGAGATGAGATGGAAGAACATGGAAGGACAGAGAACAAATGCATTATTTGCAAGAGGACGCTCCTAGGAAAGAAATAGATCTAAGTCCTCAAGTGGGAGATCTAAGTCTAAGGGTAGATCTAAATCTCCCTGAAAGTTTGTAAAGGTATTTTGGAGATGTGGAAAATAAGGGCACTACAAGAATTAGTGTAGATCCAAAGTTGAGAAGAAGAAGGGATCTAAAGGAACTCCTTCTACAAATGAAAATACCTCCAAGGAAGAAGGAGGGGATGTATACTTGGCTTCTTCAAGCACACATGCAGATCGTGAGGCATGGTTGTTTGATGTAGGTGCATCCTTTCATATGACTTCCCACAAGGAGTGGTTCTGTGAATATGAAAGGTATGATGGAGGAAATTTTTTCCCCGATGAAACTCTAGTCATTTCTACCAAGAACACCTATTTGATACTAGTTTTAGGACTAGTTAAATACCCCTAATTTCCATAGTCTATATCTCATAAATTAAAATGACCCAAAACCTAAATTTTGTATCACACGTACTATGTTATATCTCTTTAGGATTATAAAAATTTCATATTCTGAAACTATTCTAATTTTTTTTTATAGTGAAAATACCAAGATGACTCATTTGAAATTGATTTTAGGACTACTCACAAACCCTAACTTCCATAGGATATATCTCAAAAATTTTAACTAACCAGTACCTGAAATTTTTACCACATTCACCTGGATATTTTTCTGCGGTATCCTAAAATTTTAATT
>JASDQU010439344.1:4698-16862 GCA_032191745.1 Picea mariana
GAAGTTTGAATCATCTGAAGAGAAACAAACAGGGTTAGACACCTTGGCCAATCTGGCCACAACCATAATAGATGTGACAGATTCTCCTGCACAGTCATCAAAGGTTCGAAGGTCTGCTCGAATAAAGACTACAGCATCTCAGAAAGCATGAGGGTCAAAAGAAGTTCAAAGCAGTAATTTTTGCAATTTTGAAAGGTTTTCAAAGTGCAGCATTCGGTGGTTTAGGTGAGCCATACTGTGCTCATTAACCACCGAAACAAGCACTTTCGGTGGATAACTCGCCCAGGAACTGTTCCAGTCAACCACCGAAAGTCTGTCTACCCAGAATTCGAATGAGTTTTTGCACAAGTCGGTGATTTTTGACATGAAAAGGTTTGGGACCTTTTCCAATGCATATCTAATGAATTATCGGACTCAATTCAGCTGTCATTTTTGATATATGATGAAGAAAAGAATCATTGCAAAGGCATACGGGCAATTTCAGTTGAACTAGAAAGCAGAGTATTTCGCCACATCAGTCAACTCGATTTGATCTCCATGGGAAAATGATCTCTTAGCCTTGGAAGGCTGTCTACACATCATCAACGGTCAACAGAGGAAAATCAGGGATTTGACCTCGTTTTCAGGAAAGATCCCACTTAGTTTGCAACAGTTTTTACTTGCTATCTTTAGTTGATTTGATCCATGCTTTTAGGATCAAACAACTGTTTTGTAATTTGATAAATATTAGAAAGGAACATGAACCAAGGATTCGACCTTGGAGACTAGTTGAGACCATGTAACTCAGAACTTCTCATTTCCATATGAAGTAAAAACAAGCTTCTTTTGCCATACCTGTTCAGATTCCACATTTCTGTCTATTCTATATTTGCACTTGAATATGATTCATGTTGTTATACTTGTCTAATGCTAGATAATTGTCATCTTATCGCTGCGTTCATAAGTTTAGCTCTGCAAATATTCTTATGATTTTTTGTAATTGGCCATTCATGTATGTCTATATGTGATTCTGCTGGTATAAGAATTATTTCTCCATTCATCACTTATTTGCCAACTCTCTGAACATTTGTGGTTGAAAGCCTTGTCCACCTTGATGTGTTTATGCATGATCTGAGTGAAAATCGACCCAGTCATCCGACTTGTTCCAAATTCACACTTTATTTAGAAAACATTTCCCAAAAAGAGTAAGTTACCAAGCATCTCCGACTTACAGCCTAGGAGAGTTTCTTGGAGAGATAACACACTGAGCTCAGAACCTCCATGGGTTTATCAGGGACCTTCCCAACATGATTTACTATACACAAGGGAGTCCCTTTTATGTTATACAGTCCCTTGGCGACCTCCCTTTACTGGTGTCGGTTTCTATCCAATAAGTACCAAACCACAACCCTCTATTTCTCCAGTATGGATTTGGCTCTTCTTTGTTCCAAGGTGGCCATTAATTTCCTGGGAAAGTTTCCTCTTTTCTTGAGAAAAACTTCCCAACAACTCTGTTACTCATGACTATGTGTATGAACCTCTCTAGTCACTACACCATCATTTTTTTAGTATGAAACTCACTATGTTCGTTATGGATCCTTATGAGAATCCTGTTTGATGAGTGCCTGCACATTGATTCTCTCATTCTTCTCGTATTCTACAACTCTTCTACTGCGGGTTGTTTTCTTTTTATTTGTTTATATTCCCCTAAGTAATATTTTTAGGGATGGCACATCACAATTCCACTTTCCTTAATCATATTGAATCCTTTCCCTGGGATCTTTGTCCTCTTCTTCTCATCAAGAGATATCTAACAACTACTACCCTACCCAAATCTGAGCTCAATATTGGGAGAAACGTCCTTCCAAAGCTCTCTGGATGTTATTATTCAAGGGCCACGTGGCATCCACGTAGGTCTGTGTCATTCGTACCATCCCAAGTTCCCCAAAGTCCCGGAGAGTTCCCATCGTTCCCGCATCTATGGTGGAATTCCATCGATCATCAAATCCAACATCAAAACTTCATCCTCGTTTAACACATAAGCTTAAGGGAAATTCAATGTTCAGCGCTTCGGCGTTGAATGACCCTTTTTCTTTCTACGTGCATATTCTTCGGAGTCCTGAAATCTCTAACTCTCGAAGGACCCATAAATGTTGCCATGTGGCTCCATCCTTCGACCCTTTTGGCTTATCTAAGATACTACACCCCAAACCTCCGGAGTTTCGAAGTCCTAGACTCCTGAAGGGTCCACCCTTACACATGATGGCATATTAAATGCAGAGGCAAGGATAGGTGGGTCCTGAGTACTCCACCCGCTAATAGGCCAAGTGAATATGTGCCAGGGGGGTGACACGCGGCAAGGCAGAGAGACACGTGACCCCATCAGTGGGTGACATGTGTTGCATTCTATTGGGAACATAGGGTCTACAAAAATCACAAATCAAGGTGAAATGTGCCATGTCGAACGTGCAGCCATGTCACCTTGGGTGATGTCACCATGCCATGTCACTCCAAACTAACATCCTTCCAATGCCCCTTAGATTTCCCAGTCAATATGTGTCCATGTAGATCCATAGATCTACAGCCTCCGTTGCTTTGCAACTCTAGCGTTCGGGGGTTCTGTGGTGGAATATCCTCTTTAATCCTGGAGTGGTCAACGTCAGGTTGAACACAGTCTATATCCAATGTCTAGGAAAGGTCTCGAAGAATCCTCAGATCCAAGACTCTCGTCACTTCGCAACTTCAACGTTTGGGGGTATACCATCTCCACACTCCTTTTCTCCCAGAGTAGGACTTCACTGAAGTACTATATGCAATTTTGTCCATTGGTTGATCAGACGACTGAGAGGGGTTCTCAATGGACTCCCCAAATTTGTGGCTCACATTAATTCAAAACTCCGACATTTGGGGGTTTTGGTGTTGTGACACCATTTTTCTCTGAAATGGTCAATTTTAGACTGACCGCAACATAGACCAAACGGTCAGGGAGGCTCTCGAGTACCCTCATATCTACGACTCAAGTTGCTTCATGACTGGTAAGTGAGTTAGGGTTTAATTATGGGACAAATCCCATGGTCATGATAGGGAAACTGCCAAATGTCGTTCAACCTCGCTGGTAACCAAACCATCAAGTTTCCTTTGGTTTGTTTTGGAGGTTGTGAAGTCATAGCGTCCCGTAGCTCTGAAGTTTTGGAGTTCTGAAGCCATAAAATCTTAGCTCTTTTCAGACATAGCGAAGGGTTCCCGAGTCTTGGTTATATGGGTCCTCTGATGGGTCTCAGGGATGCACAATTCTTAGCCATGATCTAGTTAAGGCCATGGTCATGAGCCCATGGTCTCTTGGATGATTGGTTTGAAGGGAGTGCCTCCCATTCACGAAGATTAAATTCTAAAATAGATAAAGGTAACTTTTGAGGGATCAACGAGACTAAAACATTCCAGCGAAGTCTTCCCCCATTCTTATCTTGTCAGACCAATACTTGGGAGAAATTCCCTTAAGGACTTTCAAATCAATACAGGGATTGGAAAACTTATTCTTATATTTATTTACATATCTATGTCTCATATTTCTCCATCTGCTAAGATGAAGCAAACAAAAACCATTAAAAAGCATGGGTTCACAGAAAAACAATAAGAATTTCTACTTTAAACATACAAAACAATTTTTAGTCATAGACACATACATTCAACCATCATTTCAATTATAGTATAGAGAGCATAAAAATACTTATCAGGAAACCAGAATTTGTGAAGCAACTACTGAGAGGGGTGCATGTTTACACCCAACCATAGGCACAACCACTCCTGGATGGTTTTACCTCTAGCCACCCCCTAGCTAGACCATGATGCTCTAAGAGAGACTCTCCTTTCTTGTTCATCGACATTCAGGTACGTAGGTTACTATCCTCCTCCCATAATAACTTGGAAAAATGGTTTTCTCTCTACCAAGCAAGGGGGTCTGCAACGAGTACTTCCACAGTCACACATCTTGTCTGCAACCTTGTTTATCAGTTTGGACTAAAAATGTTTCCATCAAATTCTTGCACCCAGAAAGATATTTCTTCTCAATTCTCCTCAGAACCAGAGAGCTACACTTGCTCTCTTCTCTCTAGAGGAATGGTCTCTCAACTCATCTCTTCGCAGATCTAGTCAGAGGATTGTTCTAGGTCTAAGTAATTTAAATCCAGTAAGGTACTGGTATGGTGGTAGTCATCTCAACCATTGATGGTTCCCCTCACCATATCTCTCATGGCATCATGATCTACCTTCGCAAACCCCTGCCTCAACAGTTATGCAACACTATCATTTTCATTTAATAACAGAAAATACACACGTTACCTTTTATAAAAAAAAAGTTCATCAATTGCAACATCCACACATATTCAGTCTATCCATAGTCTTTTGGCAAGTTATAGTTATATTTACAAGTTGGGGGAAACAAGGGTATTATAATCCCCTCCCCCTTAAAGGAACATTGTGCTCGATGAACATGTAATTACATATTAGATGTAATATGTAATTACATATTAGATGTAATATGTAATAACATATTACATGTAATATGTAATATACCTACCGATATGTTTTGTATGTACATAAGTAAACAAAAATGGGTATGTTTGTTTCATGGCATCCTCCATTTCCCATGTCACTTCATCTGGACCAAAGTGTTTCAACTGCACCTTGACATATGCAATAGCTTTGCTCTTGAGTGGGATTTCCTTCCTATCTATTATGCATTGTGGTTCTGGCAGGAATTCTCCCTTTGGTTCCACCTGAATCACATACCAATCAATTATAAGATTATAATCATGTACATATTTCTCTAGTAACGAAACATGGAAAGCACTATGTTCCTTCAGTGTGGGAGGAAGTGCTAGTCTATATGCTACAGGTCCCACACTATCCAAAATTTCAAAGGGTCCACAATATCTAGGTGCCAACTTGGAATAGGATCCCATTCTAAAGGATATTTTTTTGGGTCTAACTCGGAGATATGCATGATCCCCTGCTTTGAACTCTCTAGGAGTCCTCTTTCTATCGGCATAAATTTTCTATCTATCCTTAGCTATTTTCAGATTTTGTTTTATTTGAATTACTTGTTGTTCCATTTCCTTTAGCATAGGTGGACTGATTGTAATTTTGTCTACTCGGTTATTCCAACTGATTGGAATATTGCATTTTCTACCATAGAGGGCCTCAAAAGGGCTCATCTTTAATGACTCTTGATATCCATTGTTATAAGAAAATTATACTAGTGGTAGGTAGTCTTCCCACTTCTTGGGATGATGCATTACATGCATACTTAACATTTCCTCTAACTCTTGGTTGACCCTCTCTGTTTTCCCATCATTTTGAGGGTGATAGGTTGTACTAAATAACAATTTAGTTTCAAAACCAGCAAACAGAGATTTCCAAAACTTTGAAGTAAATTTTGTATCTCTGTCGGATACGATTTCTTTAGGCATGCCATGTAGCCTAAATATCTCTTTCATGAAAATACTGGCAATATCTATTTCCTTGCAGGTTTATTTGACAGGAATAAAGTGAGCATCCTTCTTCAGTTTGTCCACAACTACCATGATGGCGTCATTCTATTTGGTTGATTTTGGTAACCCTGTGATGAAATCCATGGAGATGGTTTCCTATTTTGTTTATGGGATTGGTAGGGGCTGCAACAACACTACTGGATGTTGGTGCTCTGCCTTAACATGCTGAAATTCTAGGAATTTAGCTAAGTAATCAACTATGTCCTTTTTCATTACGGGCCAATAGAATTTCCTAGTGGTCGTGATCATTTGTTGATAACCAGGATGACCAATATATGGTATTTTGTGTAGTTTTTCCATTATGAGCCTCTTCAAGTCGTCACAATTTGGAATATACAATATACCCTTGTAAGATAGCAGGACATCATTCAACAATTGATAACCCTTATACTTCATCCCTGAGGGTTCTTGTTCTATATATGATTTCACAGTCTTGAAAAATGCATATGTTTCTTGTGCACTTTTGAATCTCTCTGTGACATCTGTTTCATAGGTGCTTACAACTGCCAAATGAATCACTTTCATACTTATGCTAAGGGCATCAACCAACCTATTCTCTTTTCCTTTGATATGTTTTATTTCAAAATCAAACTCACTAAGTAGATCCATCCATCTAGCTTGTCTAGCATTAAGTTTTGGTTGATCAAACAAATATCTCAACCCACTATGGTCTGTCATATGTACAAATATCCTACCTAGGAGGTAATGCCTCCACATTTTTAAAGCATGTAATATGGAATCCAACTCCAAATCGTGGGTCACATAATTGATTTCATGCTTATTCAATTTATGGATTCATAGAAAATCACATGTCCTCCTTGCATAAGGACTCCTCCGAGCCCTTCCTTGCAAGAATTTGTACACACAAGGAAGTCCTTATTTGGGTATGCAATATTTAGCATAGGTGCATTGGTTAAAAGGTATTTCAACTACTGAAATCTCTCTTCACATTCCTATCTCCGAATTAATTGAACTCCCTTTTTCTGAAGGGAGGTGATTGGGAAACCAATCTTGGAGAATCCCTTTATGAATCTTCTATAGTACCCTTCTAGGTCCATAAAGGATCTGATATCAAATACATCCTTTGGAGTAGGCCAATCCGTAATGGATTTGATCTTGTCAGGGTCAACTACCACTCCTTCTTCAGAGAAAACATGGCCTAAGTAATAGACTTGTTTTTGGAAAAAGTCAAACTTACTAAACTTAGCATATAGAGTTTACGTTCTCTTAGCACTTGAAGCACTAAATTGAGTTGTTCTTCATGTTTTTCCCTATTCTTAGAATAGATTAGGGTATCATCAATGAAAACCAACACAAATATATCTAATAACTTACTGAGTACATTATTCATTAAGCACATAAAAGTGGTTGGCGCATTTGTGTGCCCAAATGGAACCACCAAAAATTCATAGAGACCATATATTGTCCTAAAGGTTGTTTTGTGCATGTTTCATCCTTAATTCGGACTTGATGGTATCCAGACCTCAAGTCAATCTTGGAGAAAATTATATCACCCCTTAATTGGTCAAACAAGTCATCGATCCATGGAAAGGGATACTTATTCTTAATGGTCATCTTATTGAGTTGTCAATAGTCTATGCACAACCTGAGGGTGCCATCCTTCCTTTTCATAAACAAGGTTGGTGCTCCCATGGGGACACACTAGGCCAAATGTATCCTTTGTCCAACATCTCCTTTAGTTGTAGTTTGAGTTCAACTAGCTCTAGTGTACTCATTCTATAGGGCGTTCTAGACACTAGCACTGCTACTGATACAAGTTCTATTGAAAAGTCAATATATCTTCTTGGAGGTAGACCTAGTACCTCTTCTGGAAACACATCATTATACTCTCTTAATATGGGATGGTCTTCTAGGCTTGGTTTATTATTCTCAATAGAGTTACACACTTGTATTGCATACAAAGGACATCCCTTTCTGCAATACTTCTTCACTTGAAGGGTTTATATTTGTCTCACTGAGACAACCTTTTGAAATCCTTATAGGGTTATTTTTCTCCCTTCTTCATCTTCACATTCCAAAGTTTTATTGTAACAGTCCAACTTGGTTTTATGGGAAGCCAACTAGTCTATGTCAATTAGAATGTCATAAGATCCTAAAGGGAGCATGTTTAGGGTTGCTTGGGTGGGTGATCCATTCATAATGAATTGGCATGTCGATATGACCTATGTTACCTTCCTTTTGATTGTAGTGGCTAGTTGTACCGGCCAAGATTTAGCATGTTTTACTTGCTGCGATTCACATTTCTCAAAAGTTTGAGGGGCAACATAACTCAAATCAGAACCAGGGTCAATTAAAATGGAAACTAGTTGGTTGGCAATCATACCTTCTATCTCCACTAATGAATCATGGTGGATAGCTTGTCTATTATCCAAGGATGCATAGATTTGTGGCATGCTCCTAGCCACATCATTGACTGTGGTAGCCTCTTGGATGTTGTAGAACCTCCTATTGTTATGTTTATTATGTGGGAAGTCTCTTAGCATATGTTCTTCTCCACAACCCCAACATTTCAAAGGCTCTATCTTTGTGTTATCAATCTTACCAGGGGTTGCTCCAAAGGGCTTAGTACCACTATGAGATGGAAAATTCTGTTGACATACACTTCTATTAGGAACGCTCATCTTAGAAATTTTCCCATGGTTCTTAAATCTTGAGGATTTAAACCCCTTCTTCTTGAATCGTGAATTAATTTTCTTCTTACAGTCCTCATGAGGTTTTTTCTTATTGTTAAATTTCTCATAGCAATACCTTGCCTTTCGGATAGCATCTTCTAAGGTCTGGAAGGACTGAAGAAGTACACTAATAAATCGTTGCATCTTTACCTTTTCATCCTTTACGTAGGGAACATACCTTATCATCTCAAGAAATTTCTTGATATACTCATCTATTGTGATTTTTCCTAAATTGAGTTCATAGAACTCCTTGGTCTTCCCATCAAAGTAGTTCTCTTATAGATACTTCTTCTTGAAGTATTTCTCAAATTGTTTCCATGACAAATCCTTCTCATGGATTCCTTTCACATTCCCAAGGTCCTCCCACCAAATGGATGTCTTTCCATTCAAGTTGAAAATGGTTATTCAAGCCTTTAAGTTTTCAGAGTAGTCATGGACTCTAAAGTACGTCTTCAAGCCTAGTAGCCAAACTTTTGCTTCTTCCCCTTCTTAATTTCTCCAGTGAAAGTGGGTGGTTTGACTTTCTTAAATTATTCAGGGTCATGGCTATTGGAATGTTTCGTCTTATTTCTTTTCCTTTGGGAATGTGAACTAGTTTTTCTACTAGAATATCCCTTGGAGTTGTAAGTTTCCTCACTAGAGGATTATTCCATTGAGTGTCGCTTGGGTCCATGTTGAACCTTCTTTGAGGTGCTCCTCCTTGTGTGGCCACTTTCAGGGTTATGCTTTTGTATCTCATGTGGACTTTGAATTTTCTTAGTATGATGTTTGTCTACGTGACTGACTGTTGGTCCATGTTGCAACTTCATTTGTATATCTGATAGGATTTGTAGTAGGACTGCATTAATTTCTGTTTTGTTTTCCTATTCTTTTATCATCCTTTCATTGTCATCTGTACAACTCTATAATTCTTCCATGAGGCTTCTTACGGTTTCATCCAAATCTGGAGGGGTTTCCACCGCCCTCCTATCATAAGACTCTTCCTCTCTATTGTGGGAGCTTTCCCCCAACTCATGGCGTGTCACCATCCTTTACGCTGCAGTTTTCTTGTTGTCCATTAACTGCTTGAGTGTTGATAAAACATTTTATGTTAGTTAATTACCTCCTGGTTTGGGAACAACACATACAATTTATAAGGTGAAGTCGTCTTATTTATTTGGAACACTAAAAACAAACCATTCAGACTTTCAAAACATAAAATAACAATAGAAAGTCGTATTCCTCTCTTCAGCGTGGTTTAAATAGGTCTCTTGTGAAAGGGTTAAGGTAGGGTGTTACTCCCTTAAAAATTTTCTCATAAGACTTTTAAGTGACTCGTTCATGAGCCCAAGTAGGCCAAGTGTTGTTGCCCACTCTGATACCAATTTGTAACACACCCGACCCCTAAGTACTCTTTTTAGGGATGGGGAATCAAAATTTTTCTTTCCTTAATCATATTGAATCCTTTCCGCGGGATCTTCATCCTCTTCTGCTCATCAAGAGCTATCTAACAACTGCTACCCTGCTCAAATATTAGCTATGGATTGGGATAAATGCCCTTCCAAATCTTTTTGAGTGTTATTAGTCAAGGGCCACGTGGTGTCCACGTAGGTCTGTCTCATTTGTACCATCCCAAGTTCCCCGAAGTCCTAGAGAGTCCCCAACATTCCTGCATCTATGGTGGAAGTCCATTGACCGTCAAATCCAATGGTGGAACATCATTCTCATTTAACACATAAGCTTAAGAGAAATTCGGCGTTGAACTCCCCTTTTTCTTTCTACGGTCATATCCTTTGGAGTCCCAAAATCCTGAACTCCTGAAGGACCTCGAAATCTTGCTGCGTGGCTCCGCCCTTTGACCCTTTCAGCTTATCTAAGATACTACACCCCAAACCTCTGAAGTTCTGAAGTCCCAGACTCCCAAAGGCTTCACCCTTACATGTGATGGTGTATTAAATGCAAAGGCAAGGACATGTGGGTCTCTATTACTCCACCCGCTAATAGGCCAAGTAAATATGTGCCAGGAGGATGACACGCGGGAAGGTAAAGATGACATGTGTCCCCATCAGTGGGTGACATGTGTCGCATTCTATTGGGTACATAGGGTCTGCGGAAAGCACAAATCAAGGTGACATGTGGCATGTCGAACATGTGTCCATGTCATCATGGGTGACATCAGCATGCCATGTCACTCCAGACTGATAGCCTTCCGATGCCCCTTATAACTCATGGTCGATATGTGTCCACATAAATCCATAGATCTACAACCTTCACTGCTTCACAACTCTGGTGTTTAGGGGTTCTGCGGTGTAATATCCTATTTACTCCAGGAGTGGTCAGCGTCAGGCTGACAACAGTCTAGATCCAACATCTAGGAGAGGTCCCAAAGCATCCTTGGATCCATGACTCTCGTCACTTCGCAATTTTGACATTCAAGGGTTCTACCCACTCCACACTCCTTTTCTACCAGAGTAGGATTTCACCGAAGTACTATATATGCAAGTTCGTCCATTGGTTGATCAGACGGTTGAGAGGGGTTGTCAATGGACTCCCAAAATATACAACTCACATTAATTTGAAACTTCAACATTCGGGGGTTTTGGTGTTGTGACACCATTGTTCTCCAAAGTGTTCAATGTTAGATTGACTGCAGCGTAGACCCAATGGTCAGGGAGGCTCTTGACTACCCTTAGATCTACGGCTCGCATTGCGTCATGACCGGTAAGTGAGTCAGGATTTAACGGTGGGAAAAATCCCATGGTCACAGAAGTGAAACCGCCAGATGTCAGTTAACCTCATTGGTAATCGAACCAGCATGTTGCCTTCAGTTGGTTTTGGAGGTTATGAATTCATAGCATCCTGGAGCTCCGACCTCCCAGAGTTTTGAAGTCATAAAAGCTTAGCTCTTTTCGGACCTAGTGAAGGGTTCATGCGTCTTGGTCATATGGGTCCTCTGACAGGTCTCGGGGCTGCGCATCCAATTCTTAGCCATGATTTGGTTAAGGTCGTGGGCATGAGCCCATAGTCTCTTGGACGACTGGTTTGAAGGGAGTGCCTCTCATCCACGGAGCTTAAATTCTAAAACAGAGAAAGGTACCTTTTGAGGGATCAAAGAGACTAAAACATGTTAGAATATAATGGATGTGCTCATTTTACCATTAAAAATATCTCTATTGTCACCCAACCATAGGCTGAAGCCACCCTCTGAGCACATTAACCTTGATAGAGAATCACTCTGGAAGCAAACCCTAGGCTAGATAGCCACACAAAGGGTAGTGCACCTTTCCCCAAGGATAGCACACCAACAAGAGCTGATCAGATAGTCCAAACCATAGCTAAGAGATATTCGAAGCCAAAACATAACTGCTCGCTGCAGTAGCTCTCCTCCAAACCTACGCACAAAACTGGGCACTGTAGTGCGCACAAGTGTTGCTCTGCAATTCTAAGACTGCCTTCCAGAATGAAGACTGGCCTCCTGTATTTATAGTAATTCTGGCTAACTTCCTGGGCCAACTTCTCATTTTGGGTATCTGTCTGTTCAGTATATTATTATTTATTCTAGCTGACTTCTTCTCTTGGAGGCTAATAACCTAATATAAATTATCTTCTTGAGCCGACAAGTCTTCTAGGGTTATTAGCCAACTCATTAGGGTTTCTTCTTGCTTCCTGTAGTATTCTATTCTCATTAGGTTTACACGTGGAGGTAAATACCTCCCGTGGCTACCATAATATCAACACTCCCTCCTAGCTAGGGAGGTATTACAGGTAATGGTATTGCGCATAAAACATACAATTCACCTGGTAGCATCAACATAGTCGTCTAGACTATCTCATGACTAGATCATGAGCATCATCATCACCATCGATGTCATCAGCTACATTCATCTCTCAAAACCATACTCCATCTGAGTAATCAGCCATGATGCTGGATAAGTCACTCACACCACAGAGTGATACAAGAGCC
>JASDQU010439344.1:21940-35279 GCA_032191745.1 Picea mariana
TTTTAATCATTCACATTTACCTTGTTGGTTACTGAAAACAATCATGCATAATCCATTTTACTAAGGAATTCAATCATTCTTTCATTTATTCATATTCAACATATACACAATAAATCATATATCTGCATTACCAAGAACAAATCAATCATGGCAAGTTAAAATAATTATATGTTCAATGAAAAGGGTTAACCAACCAACTAACTAAGAGAGTAATCCTTTCCTCCTAACCTTAATCTATCTTTCAATGTGCCTTTCTACAACATGTCACCCTCATGCCAAGCCATGATGCCACAAGGGGACCGATTTAGCTAGTTTACAAGTCCAAAATGGTCTAGTAAGGTTACTCTCCTTTACTCCACTGGCAACAATAGAAGTTTCCCTCTTTCCATTGAGCTCAGGACCTCCATGGGTTTATCAGAAACCTTCCCAACATGATTTCCTATACATAAGGGAGTCCATTTTATGTTAAACAGTCTCTTGGCGACCTCCTTTTATTGGTGTCGATTTCTATCCAATAAGTACCAAACTACAACCCTCTATTTCTCTAGTATGGATTTGGCTCTTCTTTGTTGCAAGGTGGCCATTAATTTCCTGGGAAAGTTTCCTCTTTTCTCAAGAAAAACTTCCCAACAACTCTGTTACTCATAACTATGTGTATGAACCTCTCTAGTCACTACACCATCATTTTTTGAGTATGCAACTCACTATGTTCGCTATGGATCCTTATGAGAATCCTGTTTGATGAGTGCCTACACATTGATTCTCTCATTCTTCTTGTATTCTACAACTCTTCTACTGCGGGTTGTTTTCTTTTTATTTGTTTATATTCCCCTAAGTAATATTTTGAGGGATGGCACATCACAATTCCACTTTCCTTAATCATATTGAATCCTTTCCCTGGGATCTTCGTCCTCTTCTTCTCATCAAGAGATATCTAACAACTACTACCCTACTCAAATCTGAGCTCTGGATTGGGAGAAACGTCCTTCCAAAGCTCTCAGGGTGTTATTATTCAAGGGCCACGTGGCATCCACATAGGTCTATGTCATTTGTACCATCCCAAGTTCCCCGAAGTCCTGGAGAGTCCCCATAGTTCCTACATCTATGGTGGAAGTCCATTGATCGTCAAATCCAATAGTGAAACTTCATCCTTGTTTAACACATAAGCTTAAGGGAAATTCGATGTTTGGCGCTTCGGCGTTGAATGACCCTTTTTCTTTCTACGTGCATATTCTTCGGAGTCCTGAAATCTCTAAATCTCGAAGGACCCATAAATCTTTCTATGTGGCTCTAGCCTTTGGCCCTTTTGGCTTATCTAAGATACTACACCCCAAACCTCCAGAGTTTCGAAGTCCTAGACTCCTAAAGGGTCCACCCTTACACGTGACGGCATATTAAATGCAAAGGCAAGGATAGGTGGGTCCTGAGTACTCCACCCGCTAATAGGCCAAGTGAATATGTGCCAGGGGGGTGACACATGGCAAGGCAGAGAGACACGTGACCCCATCAGTGGGTGACATGTGTTGCATTCTATTGGGAACATAGGGTCTACAAAAATCACAAATCAAGGTGAAACGTGCCATGTCGAATGTGCATCCATGTCACCTTGGGTGATGTCAACATGCCATGTCACTCCAGACTAACATCCTTCCAATGCCCCTTAGATCTCCCAGTCGATATGTGTCCATGTAGATCCATAAATCTACAGCCTCCGTTGCTTTGCAACTCTAGCATTTGGGGGTTCTGCGGTGTAATATCCTCTTTAATCTTGAAGTGGTCAGCATCAGGTTGAACACAGTCTATATCCAATGTCTAGGAAAGGTCTCGAAGAATCCTCAGATCTAAGACTCTCGTCACTTCGCAACTTCAACGTTTGGGGGTATACCATCTCCACACTCCTTTTCTCCCGGAGTAGGACTTCACCGAAGTACTATATGCAATTTTGTCCATTGGTTGATCGGACGACTGAGAGGGGTTCTCAATGGACTCCCCAAATCTATGGCTCACATTAATTCAAAACTCCGACATTTGGGGGTTTTGGTGTTGTGACACCATTGTTCTCTGAAATGGTCCATTCTAGACTGATCGCGACATAGACCAAACGGTCAGGGAGGGTCTCGAGTACCCTCGTATCTATGACTCATGTTGCTTCATGACTAGTAAGTGAGTTAGGGTTTAATGATGGGACAGATCCCATGGTCACGGTAGGGAAACCACCAAATGTCGTTCAACCTCGCTGGTAACCAAACCATCAAGTTTCCTTCGGTTTGTTTTGGAGGTTGTGAAGTCATAGCGTCCCGGAGCTCTGAACTTCCAGAGTTCTGAAGCCATAAAATCTTAGCTCTTTTCAAACATAGAAAAGGGTTCCCAAGTCTTGGTTATATGGGTCCTCTGACGGGTCTCAGGGATGCACAATTCTTAGCCATGATCTAGTTAAGGCCATGGGCATGAGCCCATGGTCTCTTGGATGATTGGTTTGAAGGGAGTGCCTCCCATTCATAAAGATTAAATTCTAAAACACATAAAGGTAACTTTTGAGGGATCAACGAGACTAAAACATTCCAGCGAAGTCTTCCTTGATTCTTATCTTGTCAGACCAATCCTTGGGAGAAATTCCCTTAAGGACTTTCAAATCAATACAGGGATTGGAAAACTTATTCTGATATTTATTTACATATCTATGTCTCATATTTCTCCAGCTGCTAAGCTAAAGCAAACAGAAACCATTAAAAAGCATGGGTTCACAGAAAAACAATAAGAATTTCTACTTTAAACATACAAAACAATTTTTAGTCATAGACACATACATTCAACCATAATTTCAATTCTAGTATAGAGAGCATAAAAATACTTATCAGGAAACCAAAATTTGTGAAGCAACTACTGAGAGGGGTGCAGGTTTACACCCAACCATAGGCACAACCACTCTTGGATGGATTTACCTCTGGCCACCCCCTAGCTAGACCATGATGCTCTAAGAGAGACTCTCCTTTCTTGTTCAGTGACATTCAGGTACGTAGGTTACTATCCTCCTCCAATAATAACTTGGAAAAATGGTTTTCTCTCTACCAAGCAAGGGGGTCTGTAATGAGTACTTCCACAGTCACGCATCTTCTCTGCAACCTTGTTTATTAGCTTGGACTGAAAATGTTTCCATCAAATTCTTGCACCCAGAAAGATATTTCTTCTCAATTCTCCTCAGAACCAAAGAGCTACATTTGCTCTCTTCTCTCTAGAAGAATGGTCTCTCGACTCATCTCTTCGCAAATCTAGTCAGAGGATTGTTCTAGGTCTAAGTAATTTAAATCTAGTAAGGTATTGGTATGGTGGGAGTCATCTCAACCATTGATGGTTCCCCTCACCATATCTCTCATAGCATCATGATCTACCTTCGCAAACCCCCGCCTCAATAGCTATGCAACACTATCATTTTCATTTAATAACAGAAAATACACACGTTACCTTTTATAAAAAAAAAGGTTTATCAATTGCAACATCCACACATATTCAGTCTGTCCATAGTCTTTTGGCAAGTTATAGTCATATTTACAAGCTGGGGGAAACAAGGGTATTATAATCCCCTCCCCCTTAAAGGAACATTGTGCTCGATGAACATGTAATATGTTATAGTAATATGTAATTACATATTAGATGTAATATGTAATTACATATTAGATGTAATATGTTATAGCATATTACATGTAATATGTAATAACATATTACATGTAATATGTAATATACCTACCAATATGTTTTGTATGTACATAAGTAAACAAAAATGGGTATGTTTGCTTCATGGCATCCTCCATTTCCCATGTCACTTCATCTGGACCAAAGTGTTTCCACTGCACCTTGACCTATGCAATGGATTTGCTCTTGAGTGGGATTTCCTTCCTATCTATTATGCATTGTGGTTCCAACAGGAATTCTCCCTCTGGTTCCACCTGAATCACATACCAATCAATTACAAGATTAGAATCATGTACATATTTCTTCAGTAACAAAACATGGAAAGCATTATGTTCCTTCAGTGTGGGAGGAAGTGCTAGTCTATATGCTACAGGTCCCACTCTATCCAAAATTTCAAAGGGTCCACAATATCGAGGTGTCAACTTGGAATAGGCTCCCATTCTAAAGGATATTTTCTTGTGTCTAACTCGGAGATATGCATGATCCCCTGCTTTGAACTCTCTAGAAGTCCTATTTCTATCGGCATAAATTTTCTATCTATCCTGAGCTATTTTCAGATTTTGTTTTATTTGAATTACTTGTTGTTCCATTTCCTTTAGCATAGGTGGACTGATTGTAATTATGTCTACTGGGTTATTCCAACTGATTGGAATATTGCATTTTCTACCATAGAGGGCCTCAAAAGGGCTCATCTTTAATGACTCTTGATAGCCATTGTTATAAGCAAATTATACTAGTGGTAGGTAGTCTTCCCACTTCTTGGGATGATGCAGTACATGCATACTTAACATGTCCTATAACTCTTGGTTGAACCTCTCTGTTTGCCCATCATTTTGAGGGTGTAGGTTGTACTAAATAACAATTTAGTTTCAAAACCAGCAAACAGAGATTTCCAAAACTTTGAAGTAAATTTTGTATCTCTGTTGGATACAATTTCTTTAGGCATGCCATGCAGCCTAAATATCTCTTTCATGAAAATATTGGCAATATCTATTTCCTTTCAAGTTTATTTGATAGGAATAAAGTGAGCATCCTTCTTCAGTTTTTCCACAACTACCATGATGGCGTCATTCTATTTGGTTGATTTTGGTAACCCTATGATGAAATCCATGGAGATGGTTTCCTATTTTCTTTATGGGATTGGTAGGGGCTTCAACAACACTAATGGATGCTGGTGCTCTGCCTTAACCTGCTGAAATTCTAGGAATTTAGCTAAGTAATCAACTATGTCCTTTTTCATTACGGGCCAATAGAATTTCCTAGTGGTCGTGATCATTTTTTGATAACCAGGATGACCAATATATGGTATTTTGTGTAGTTTTTCCATTATGAGCCTCTTCAAGTTGTCACAATTTGGAATATACAATATACCCTTGTAAGATAGCAGGCCATCATTCAACAATTGATAACCCTTATACTTCATCCCTGAGGGTTCTTGTTCTATATATGATTTCACAGTCTTGAAAAATGCATATGTTTCTTGTGCACTTTTGAATCTCTCTGTGACATCTGTTTCATAGGTGCTTACAACTGCCAAATGAATCACTTTCATGCTTATGCTAAGGGCATCAACCACCCTATTCTCTTTTCCTTTGATATGTTTTATTTCAAAATCAAACTCACTAAGTAGATCCATCCATCTAGCTTGTCTAGCATTGAGTTTTGGTTGATCAAACAAATATCTCAATCCACTATGGTCCAAATATCCTACCTAGGAGGTAATGCCTCCACATTTTTAAAGCATGTAATATGGAATCCAACTCCAAATCATGGGTCACATAATTGATTTCATGCTTATTCAATTTTATGGATTCATAGAAAATCACATGTCCTCCTTGCATAAGGACTCCTCCGAGACCTTCCTTGCAAGAATTTGTACACACAAGGAAGTCCTTATTTGGGTATGCAATCTTCAGCACAGGTGCATTGGTTAAAAGGTATTTCAACTACTGAAATCTCTCTTCACATTCCTATCTCCAAATGAATTGAATTCCCTTTTTCTGAAGAGAGGTGATTGGGCAACCAATCTTGGAGAATCCCTTTATGAATCTTCTATAGTATCCTTCTAGGTCCATAAAGGATCTGATATCAAATACATCCTTTATAGTAGGCCAATCCGTAATGGATTTGATCTTGCCAGGGTCACCTACCACTCCTTCTTCAGAGAAAACATGGCCTAAGTAATAGACTTGTTTTTGGAAAAAGTCACACCTACTAAACTTAGCATATAGAGTTTACGTTCTCTTAGCACTTGAAGCACTAAATTGAGTTGTTCTTCATGTTTTTCCCTATTCTTAGAATAGATTAGGGTATCATCAATGAAAACCAACACAAATATATCTAAGAACTTACTGAGTACATTATTCATTAAGCACATAAAAGTGGTTGGCGCATTTGTGTGCCCAAATGGAACCACCAAAAATTCATAGAGACCATATATTGTCCTAAAGGTTGTTTTGTGCATGTTTTCATCCTTAATTCGGACTTGAGGGTATCCAGACCTCAAGTCAATCTTGGAGAAAATTATAGCACCCCTTAATTGGTCAAACAAGTCATCGATCCATGGAAAGGGATACTTATTCTTAATGGTCATCTTATTGAGTTGTCAATAGTCTATGCACAACCTGAGGGTGCCATCCTTCCTTTTCACAAGCAAGGTTGGTGCTCCCCATGGGGACACACTAGGCCGAATGTATCCTTTGTCCAACATCTCCTTTAGTTGTAGTTTGAGTTCAACTAGCTCTAGTGTACTCATTCTATAGGGTGTTCTAGACACTAGCACTAATCCTGATACAAGTTCTATTGAAAAGTCAATATATCTTCTTGGAGGTAGACCTAGTACCTCTTCTGGAAACACATATTTATACTCTCTTAATATGGGATGGTCTTCTAGGCTTGGTTTATTATTCTCAACAGAGTTACACACTTGTATTGCATACAAAGGACATCCCTTTCTGCAATACTTCTTCAATTGAAGGGTTTATATTTGTCTCACTGAGACAACCTTTTGAATTCCTTATACGGTTATTTTTCTCCCTTCTTCATCTTCACATTCCAAAGTTTTATTGTAACAGTCCAACTTGGTTTTATGGGAAGCCAACTAGTCTATGTCAATTAGAATGTCTTAAGATCCTAAAGGGAGCATGTTTAGGGTTGCTTGGGTGGGTGATCCATTCATAATGAATTGGCATGCCAATATGACCTATGTTACCTTCCTTTTGATTCTAGTGGCTAGTTGTACCAGCCAAGATTTAGCATGTTTTACTTGCTGCGATTCACATTTCTCAAAAGTTTGAGGGGCAACATAACTCAGATCAGAACCAGGGTCAATTAAAATGGAAACTAGTTGGTTGGCAATCATACCTTCTATCTCCACCAATGAATCATGGTGGATAGCTTGTCTATTATCCAAGGATGCATAGATTTGTGGCATGCTCCTAGCCACATCATTGACTATGGTAGCATCTTGGATGTTGTAGAACCTCCTATTGTTATTTTTCTTATGTGGGAAGTCTCTTAGCATATGTTCTTCTCCACAACCCCAACATTTCAAAGGCTCTATCTTTGTGTTATCAATCTTACCAGGGGCTGCTCCAAAGGGTTTAGTACCACTATGAGATGGAAAATTTTGTTGACATACACTTCTATTAGGAACGCTTATCTTAGAAATTTTCCCATGGTTCTTAAATCTTGAGGATTTAAACCCCTTCTTCTTGAATCGCGAATTACTTTTCTTCTTACAGTCCTCATGAGGTTTTTTCTTATTGTTGAATTTCTCATAGCAATACCTTGCCTTTCGGATAGCATCTTCTAAGGTATGGAAGGACTGAGGAAGTACACTAATAAATCGTTGCATCTTTACCTTTTCATCCTTTATGTAGGGAACATACCTTATCATCTCAAGAAATTTCTTGATATACTCATCTATTGTGATTTTTCCTAAATTGAGTTCAGAGAACTCCTTGGTCTTCCCATCAAAGTAGTTCTCTTATAGATACTTCTTCTTGAAGTATTTCTCAAATTGTTTCCATGACAAATCCTTCTCATGGATTCCTTTCACATTCCCAAGGTCCTCCCACCAAATGGATGTCTTTCCATTCAAGTTGAAAATGGTTATTCAAGCCTTTAAGTTTTCAGAGTAGTCATGGACTCTAAAGTTCGTCTTGAAGCCTAGTAGCCAAACTTTTGCTTCTTCCCCTTCTTAATTTCTCCAGTGAAAGTGGGTGGTTTGACTTTCTTAAATTCTTCAGGGTCATGGCTATTGGAATGTTTCGTCTTATTTCTTTTCCTTTGGGAATGTGAACTAGTTTTTCTACTAGAATATCCCTTGGAGTTGTAAGTTTCCTCACTAGAGGATTATTCCGTTGAGTGTCTCTTGGGTCCATGTTGAACCTTCTTTGAGGTGCTCCTCCTTGTGTGGCCATTTTCAAGGTCATGCTTTCATATCTCATGTGGACTTTGACTTTTCTTAGTATGATGTTTGTCCACGTGACTGACTGTTGGTCCATGTTGCAACTTCATTTGTATATCTGATAGGATTTGCAGTAGGACTGCATTAATTTCAGTTTTGTTTTCCTATTCTTTTATCATCCTTTCATTGTCATCTGTACAAATCTATAATTCTGCCATGAGGCTTCTTACGGTTTCATCCAAATCTGGAGGGGTTTCCACCGCCCTCCTATCATAAGACTCTTCTTCTCTATTGTGGGATCTTTCCCCCAACTCATGGTGTGTCACCATCCTTTACGCTGCAGTTTTCTTGTTGTCCATTAACTGCTTGAGTGTTGATAAAACATTTTATGTTAGTTAATTACCTCCTAGTTTGGGAACAACACATACAATTTATAAGGTGAAGTCAACTTATTTATTCGGAACACTAAAAACAAACCATTCAAACTTTCAAAACATAAAACAACAATAGAAAGTCTTATTCCTCTCTTCAGTAGTGGTTTAAATAGGTCTCTTATGAAAGGGTTAAGGTAGGGTGTTACTCCCTTAAAATTTTTCTCATAAGATTTTTAAGTGACTCGTTCATGAGCTCAAGTAGGCCAAGTGTTGTTGCCCGCTCTGATACCAATTTGTAACACACTCGACCCCTAAGTACTCTTTTTAGGGACGGGGAATCAAATTTTTTCTTTCCTTAATCATATCGAATCCTTTCCCCAGGATCTTCATCCTCTTCTGCTCATCAAGAGCTATCTAACAACTGCTACCCTGCTCAAATATTAGCTATGGATTGGGATAAATGCCCTTCCAAATCTCTTTGAGTGTTATTATTCAAGGGCCACGTGGTGTCCACATAGGTCTGTCTCATTTGTACCATCCCAAGTTCCCCGAAGTCCTAGAGAGTCCCCAACATTCCTGCATCTATGGTGGAATTCCATCGACCGTCAAATCCAATGGTGGAACATCATTCTCATTTAACACATAAGCTTAAGAGAAATTTGGCATTGAACGCTCCTTTTTCTTTCTATGGTCATATCATTTGGAGTCCCAAAATCATGAACTCCTGAAGGACCTCGAAATCTTGCCACGTGGCTCCACCCTTTGACCCTTTCAGCTTATCTAAGATACTACACCCCAAACCTCCGAAGTTCTGAAGTCCCAGACTCTCGAAGGCTTCACCCTTACATGTGATGGTGTATTAAATGCAGAGACAAGGACATGTGGGTCTCTAGTACTCCACCCGCTAATAGGCCAAGCAAATATGTGCCAGGAGGATGACACGCGGCAAGGTAAAGATGACATGTGTCCCCATCAGTGGGTGACATGTGTCACATTCTATTGGGTACATAGGGTCTGTGGAAAGCACAAATCAAGGTGACACATGGCATGTCGAACATGTGTCCACATCACCATGGGTGACATCAACATGCCATGTCACTCCAGACTGATAGCCTTCTGATGCCCCTTATATCTCATGGTCGATATGTGTCCACATAGATCCATAGATCTACAACCTTTGTTGCTTCACAACTCTGGTGTTCAGGGGTTCTGTGGTGTAATATCCTATTTACTCTGGGAGTGGTTAGCGTCGGGCTGACAACAGTCTAGATCCAACGTCTAGGAGAGGTCCCAAAGCATCCTTGGATCCATGACTCTCATCACTTCGCAATTTCGACATTAGGGGGTTCTACCCACTCCACACTCCTTTTCTGCCAGAGTAGGATTTCACCGAAGTACTATATATGCAAGTTCGTCCATTGGTTGATCAGACGGTTGAGAGGGGTTCTCAATAGACTCCCAAAATCCACAATTCACATTAATTTGAAACTTCAACATTCGAGGGTTTTGGTGTTGTGAAACCATTGTTCTCCAAAGTGTTCAATGCTAGATTGACTGCAGTGTAGACCCCACGGTCAGGGAGGCTCCTAACTACCCTCGGATCTACGGCTCGCGTTGCTTCATGAACAGTAATTGAGTCAGGATTTAACGGTGGGAAAAATCCCATGGTCACAGAAGCGAAACCGCCAGATGTCGATTAACCTCATTGGTAATCGAACCAGCACATTACCTTCGGTTGGTTTTGGAGGTTGTGAATTCAGAGTGTCCTGGAGCTTCGAACTCCCAGAGTTTTGAAGTCATAAAAGCTTAGCTCTTTTCAGACCTAGTGAAGGGTTCCCGCGTCTTGGTCATATGGGTCCTCTGACAGGTCTCGGGGCTGGGCATCCAATTCTTAGCCATGATTTGGTTAAGGTTGTGGGCATGAGCCCATAGTCTCTTGGACGACTGGTTTGAAGGGAGTGCCTCTCATCCACGGAGCTTAAATTCTAAAACAGAGAAAGGTACCTTTTGAGGGATCAAAGAGACTAAAACATGTTAGAATATAATGGATGTGCTCATTTTACCATTGAAAATATCTCTATTATCACCCAACCATAGGCTGAAGCCACCCTCTGAGCACCTTAACCTTGATAGAGAATCACTCTGGAAGAAAACCCTAGGCTAGATAGCCACACAAAGGGTAGTTCACCTTTCCCCAAGGATAGCGCACCAACAAGAGCTGATCAGATAGTCCAAACCCTAGCCAAGAGATATTCCAAGACAAAACATAACTGCTAGTTGCAGTAGCTCTCCTCCAAACCTATGCACAAAACTGGGCACTGTAGTGCGCACAAGTGTTGCTCTGCAATTCTGAGATTTCCTTCCAGAATGAAGACTAGCCTCCTGTATTTATAGTAATTCTGGCTAACTTCCTGGGCCAACTTCTCATTCTAGGTATCTGTCAGTTCAGTATATTATTATTTATTATGGCTGACTTCTTCTCTTGGAGGCTAATAACCTAATATAAATTATCTTCTTGAGCCAACAAGTCTTCTAGGGTTATTAGCCAACTCATTAGGGTTTCTTCTTACTTCCCGTAGTATTCTATTCTCATTAGTTTTACACATGGAGGTAAATACCTCCCGTGGCTACCATAATATCAACACTCCCTCCTAGCTAGGGAGGTATTACAGGTAATAGAATTGAGCATAAAACATACAATTCACCTGGTAGCATCAACATAGTCGTCTGGACTATCTCATGACTAGATCATGAGCATCATCATCACCATCGGTGTCATCAACTACATTCATCTCTCAAAACCATACTCCATCTGAGTAATCAGCCATGATGCTGGATAAGTCACTCACACTATAGAGTGATACAAGAGCCATTCTTCTAATCTAGACATATGTTCTAGAAGAGTAGATGTTCTGAACCATTTTTCATCTGGGAAATCTCTGTCCTTTAATCATTTATCTGACTGATAATCATTTACCAAACTTTTGATAGTCTTCAAGGTAATCAGAACAAAATCGAACACAATTGTGTCTATCCATAGTAGTACATAACTACAATCTAGTGGTACACTACCACACCAAGTAGAAAACAAGTACTTGATCAGTAACGTATAGTCACGAACAATGGAACACATCCACCACAGTAGTATATGTCTATTGTCATACAGTATTCATAACAATCATCTGATATCAACCTGCAGAGAAACAATGTTATGATATAAACTAAATCATCTTGGCCAATATTTCACTCACATCTGTGAGATCTTGAAAGAATATCTTCCCTCAGAGTAGACCATCAGTGATGGGATATTTGCCTTATTCTTCTCAAACAAGGAAGAATGATTGTTTTGATTTATGAGCCTGGAACATTCCTCACCCTGGGCCATTCCTCCGACACTAAACAAAGTGTAACCTGGAGAGAATGAATCTTCCCTAAGGAATGCTTGTCCCTGATTGTTGAGCCCGGACCATTCCCCACCCTGGGTCATTCCTCCGGCACTAAACAAAGTGCAACCTGGAGAGAATGAATACACCCTAAGGAATGACTATCCAGACAATTTCCTTTGTTAACCACAAGAGGAAAATACTATCCTATACCCACCTCCAAAACGAACCATTCCTCATGTTAACCACAATGAGAAATCGTTTTCTGGCGAGGTGGGACAGTCTTCTTGAGTAACTATCAAAAAGAGAGACTGCCCTAGACCACTCCCCATGTTAACCATAATGGGAAGTTGTTGTCTATGGTACATCAACAATCTGGACCATTTCCCATGTTAAACACAATGGGAAATCGTTGTCCGTCATAAATCTCAATCCACTTTCTGAACTGGAAAGAATTTGTTCATTCTGGACCATTCTTCGAACTGAAAAAATGACTGACCATCAATAATACATTAGTGCTCCTTCCCAACCTGGGAGTCATCTCTTCCTTTTTCAATAAGGAAGTCATCTTCAAGAGCTCCAGCTTGAGTACGCAAACTCTTTCATTTTGAACAGAAGCTTTTACCAAAATGTATGCTTATCTTCCCATTTGTGGAGATATGTATTGGAGAACCAATTTCTTCTTTTTGGACTTCATCACGAATAATGTAATGCTTGATTTCAAATGTACTTTGGTCTGGAACACTAGTTTAGCTTTGGTCAATAAAGTATATCATTGTTGGATTCCTCTTGCTAGCTCACAACATTGTGGCAAGAGTCAAACTGGAACATATCCATGTGGCACTTCTTCTGTCATCATGAGATCTTTGTCATGGATTGGCAATCCATCATCCTGATCTTCTGAGTAATCATTATGACATAATATCTCTATTATAGAGAATCTTCACCATGCTTATGTTGTGCACTAGAGATTCTCCACCAAGTTATCTTCTTCCATATGCACAGAAGGGTCTCTTTCTGGTATGCCTCAAAGTCTTGAGGTTTCTCTTCATACGCTCTTTATTGAATTTGTCTGGAGAACATTCTTTGCATTCATTTGATGTAGAACTCCAGCCTATGGATATTCCGGATGATATAATGACTCATGTAGAGGCATGTTTGGTTTAATGGAACAAGTAATCATCATAGTCTTCTCCCTCCATCTGGGAGAACCCCTAGTTATGGATCTTGTGATGCTTGCATATATACATTGTTTTTCACCACAAATTTTTGTTCCTCTACTTGATTACTTTTAGTGAGTTCATATCAGGTTGGTAATCTTGTGATTCTTAATACAATGACCGATTGTTATGGCTTCTCTTTCTTTCTTGGAATCTTCATGTTCTTCCTGATGTTTTTCTTTAGCTCATGGAGTTTCTTATAGATTCCATGCCCAAAAGATTCCATTTATTTCTTTCATCATAGGATCACGAATGTGGATG